>AYEL01065990.1:0-11816 GCA_000484575.1 Olivierus martensii
CATAAAAAAAAAAATGCACATCAACCTGGATTCGAACCCACTACCTTCAGATTACGAGCCACATATTTATCAAGTGCACCATCTGTGCACCTGGTGATCTGTTATCTATCCATCGCTTTTAAGCTGATTTTTCAAGTGTTTTCAAAAGTTTGATTTTTCAAGTGTTAAAAAATACTATTAGAAGGCCAATTCATGACAAAGCTCGGACACGTATTCACTCTTTTTTGATGTATTTTCACCATACTTAAGCGGATCAAAATCGGTGGGGGTCAGCTGTGTTCTCCCCTTGTTAGCATATCCATGTGTTTCAAATAAGTCAGCTGTGTCCTCCCCTTGTTAGTAATACTTTTTATTGAATGCATTCTCAATGTGTCCTCCCCTTGTAAGTGTTTTGCAGTGTAAAGAATTTTGTAAAGACCTCTCCCCTTGTTAGTATCTAATAAGAAAGAAAGTGGGATGTAATTAAATAGTCCTTGTTAGTATCAATAAATGTTTTTGTTTTTATTATTTAAATTAGTCGTACAAGTGGATCAAAATCGGTGGGGGGTCAGCTGTGTCCTCCCCTTGTAATTGTTAACATAAGGGGTAATAGATAACTTATCTACATTACTACTGGATTTTTACAGAATTACTTAGCTAAAACAATCTGAATCCATTGAAGAAAATCCTGAATATCATCTAAAAAGTTATAATTTAAGAAAAAGAGAAAGTTAGATACAATGCCATGAACTGCTGGGCACGATCGCAATAATCATGTGGCCATTATGATGCCGGTGTGTCTTATTTAGTTAAACAACTAAAACAATAAGGTAAACTTTGTTTATTTTTAGCGTATATCTACATTCCTCACCCAGTTTTTACACATAGCCACTTATATATAGAATTTTATAGCCAGTTATATGTTGCATTCTCTTGGGCAAAAAATTTTAATTCTGTCAAAGTTTTTGGAAAAGATAAAACATGAAATCCTGTATATAAAGAGATTTTATTATAGCAAACTTTTATTAAAAAACTAAAATGTTTATTATTATTTTACCTCATCACAAAAATAAATATTAAAAAATCAACCGCAAAAATTTGCGGGTTTCAGCTAGTAAATAATAATTAAAATAAAACACAAAGAAACAATATACATAGCATGTAGAAAATTTCCAGTTTATTGCCAAATCTGCTCTTATGCAATATCATTGTCATGACATAGATATGTATTTCAACTGAGCATTATAATAATATAAATTATATGTAAAAATTAAAATATTGTCCAGATATTTATATTAAAAATCGGTGGTCAGTGTTTCCCGAATGGACCACGCTTGTTTTTAGCATGGCAAAATAATTAAATTCTTGGATAAAATTAAATAAAGAGCCAAGCACATATTAAACAAGTGCTGATTTTCTGCATGTGCACATGGCCTTTTGTATATTATTATCTTAAAAAAGAAATAGTATTTTTCTATTTTAAACATAAAAACTAATTTCTCATATGGAATCAATATCATGATAACATTGTTTATTTTATGATTATTTATACAATATTTTGTATATTGATGATATATCATTAATGAAATAAATTTTAAACTGTGTCGTTATCAATTATTTTTACTATGTGATTTATAAACAAAAACTTGGCAATGCCAGGTATTTTAGCTAGCATTGTATATGTAAATTGTAATGTCTGTCTGCTGTCAATTTGTCTGTTCTGCATAGGTTCTTAAACTGTTTGATTTATCTGAATCAAACTTTGGAGGCCGACTTCCCATAATTTTGTGGGTAACATAAGGTACCCTTGGTTAAAATTACTTCAAGGAGTGGGGCATCTTGGGTCATTCTTTCTATCTGTGTGCTCCACTTAGGATCTTATATAACTTGGCTTATTGGGTCCAAACTCTGCAGGACAACTTCCCGTGACCATGGAGTAACATAGAGTACTGTAAAGCAAAATCGCCCCAGGGGATGGAGCATATTGGGTCTTTCTTTCTGTCTATATTGTATAGGCTCCCACACTGTCTAACTTATCAGACCAAATTTTGCAAGGTGACTTTACCTGTGAGTATCATAGGATATTCTGGGTCAAAATTGCCCAGGATGTGGGACATTTTTTGGCTATAATTTGAAATACATGTTTAAATTCTTCATTGTTTATATTGCAAAGTGTAAGGTTGGGATAATGTCATGATCTTATAAACATGACATGACTGCAATGTAACAATGAATGAAATCACAAATGTCATCCATGGCACCATTACGATATAACAATTAGTGACATCAAAGAAGTTCCAGCATACAATTTAATAATGGTTGACATCCCAGAATGTCATCAGTGTTTGACATCAATATGGCATAGCACTGACATTAGATAGTTTTGGCATATGAAGTAGCAATGGATGACATTGCAAAATAGGGGGTAGGGTATGTAATATTGTAATGTAGTAATGAGTACTATTATAAATGTTCCAAACATATGACCAGGGCCAGCTTAACTCAGTAAGCAGATGATACATCATTTTCTCAATACAGCAATACCTTGCATAGTTCGGTTTCAAATAGTCTGGGCTTCACTACAGTCCAGATTGTAATTGTTAATAAAAAATTTTTATTGACTATTTTTTAAAATAAATATGAAATGTAACTGTGCTTGCTACTTACTACTATATATGACTCAAATAGCCACTATTTGACAGCTGAGACAAATAAGCGGCTGTTCCATGTTGCCAAATTTATCTTAACAATGTTTGTTATGGTGCCTGTCTCTCAAGTGCAATGTTGTCAGTTGTTTACCGCAAATGCTTAATTGAATCATTGAATGGGAATGAATATTGGGCATATCGGTGTTTGCGAGTCATCAGCCCATGGCAATGTAGCTCAAGTGGGAATCCACCTTTACGCAGAGCACCACTCTCCATTTGGAATGGCACCGAGCAGCCAACTTGGAGAAAGCGAATGTGTTCACATGCTGGGTGAGCCCTCTTTATATATTCGTCTTTATGGGCTCAGACCCACTTTCTGCTCCCTTCTGGCTATTATAAATCTTTATTAAAGATTTTAATGTTTAATGCAAAAAGAAATAATTATTAATGTAAGAATTTATGATTTAAAAAAAACATATGGAAAAAGAAATAATAATTAATGTAAGAATTTATGATTTAAAAAAAACATATGAGCAAATCGAAAATTTCTTACCAATTGTTATAATTTTTCCCATTAAGGTTACGGCGTCAAACAGTCCGGTTTCAATTAGTCCAGTAAGAGAAAGGAACCAATTAACTGGACTATGGGAGTATTATTGCTGTATATATTCTATCTTAATTTCAGAATAGAAATCAGAAACAGTGCTTATAATGGGCACTGTTATAACATTTCATTCATTCTCTGCATTCAAGTATATTCATAATTCATCTTCTATTCTCACTATATATTAATATTTTATATTTCAATTTAAATTAATATGCAAAGATTTACTTAAAACTGCTCTTATGCTAATCCTAACTGAACCAGCTATGAGCATGTTGAGTTAGGATTACCATAAGAGCATTCTTTTCTTTTATTTATCACAGCTTGTTGAGCTGTGATAAGCAAAATAAAATGTTAAAGGAGGGAATGCATGCTTTACTTTAATTACTGCTAACCACCTTATTTTAACTTCTAAGTAAAATAAAAGCAAATAAAACTTTAATACAGAAGAAATGTTTTTGGTGCTTTGCCATCATCATTTTCGATTCTGGTTAGAACTTTCAAATTACAATAGAACAAAAATAAATAAACATTGTAGTTTAAATACAATTCAAAATTAAAATTTTACATAATGAACAATTTTAAAACATTCCTAACATTTCTAATTAATCTTTTATAATAATAATTAGATGTTTAACTTTTTTTGTAATTATTATAATTAGTGTGCAACTTTTCTGTACTTGATGCTTTGTAACTTTTGCGATTAAGTTATTTGTAGTACTGCACTAAAAACATTTGCTCATTTCTGTATTAAAGTTTTTCCTATAATGCTGTAAGTGGTTTTATTTTATTTAGAAGTTAGAAGAGAATTCAATCAAAAAAATCCGATCCAGCACAAACGAATTCTACTCTACTGATCATTGACTGACCAAGCAGTTTGATGCTTGGTCAGTCAATTTGTTAAGTTTTGTGCTTTTGTCACAAAACAAGACAAAACCACATAACTTGGAGAGTGAAGTTATTGATTGGTGTTATCATGCTGTACCAACCAATTATATGAAAATGATTAAATGAAAGTAAGAATGGTCACACTGCTGTACCAAATAAAAAAAACTGCTAATCACAATAAATTAGTAGGGTAACACCATAAAATATTTTATTCTCAATTAGTTAGATCTAAGAAGTTACTATTTTATTCTCATTTGTTCATTGTTAATTTTCAACATTTGCATCAAAGCTAAAAATAGAATAAGAAGCATTTATTCAGAGTAATTTGGATTGTAAGGGAAGTACATAATCCCATAAGCCCTTCACTGACATTCATTCAGAAACAAATTATAGGTATGCCACTGAAGAGAAGCATTCATTATTTGTTCCTCACCCAGTGATGTAGTGGAACCTGAATGCACCAGAACGTCGTTCCAGTACTTTTTCCACAGCTGAGCATGTGTTAGTACAATTTGTTAGAATACATTATATCTGTTATAATATCTTTGAACTTAATTGAATAATTGCATATAATTAAATTTATTAACTATTAAGTTCATAACTTTAAATTAAAGATAAAACTTCAAAAGTATCTTATTTTTACTGAAAGTCTTCAATCAACAATACAATGTACACATAGGGACTTATTAAACTACTCACACAGAGAAAGAGAATGATTCCATGTAGTTCATCAGAATGCAAGCACAGTTTTAGTTATATGAATTTAATAATAAATGACACAAGACCTCAAATATTAATTGAACATATTTCCTGTTTAATGTTCATAAAACTGCATGGGCCTTCCTTAGAAGAATGAAAACTGGAAGCCTAAGACAAAAAAAAATGGCTAAGAAATGCATTGATCAGTTGTCAATCAATAAACAAGAATTGCCAAAATCAAAGAGAAAATATCAGATCCAGATTAGAATTTTAAGCAAATGTTTACTTAAATAATATCAAAAGTATGCATGTACACTTATAGGGCCTATAAGTTGAAAATATTAGATTTTTTTTTAATCTATCTATCCTATCATGCCACATCCCAGAGTAGGCAGAGAGGACTGAATGTCATATAGCTCGATCGTAACATGTTTGCTTTGCTTCTGTCACATTTATACAATTTCTCATACATGCCCTGTGATTTCTTCTATCTATTCGACACCAACTTTTTGTTAAAACGATAGCATTACTGTATTCCTTTTTTAAGCACTACACCACTGTAACAAATGGAATAATTTGACAGCTCTAGCAAGTGAAAAACACAAAAATTTAACTTTATTTCCGTAGAACTTTCGACTTAATCAAGCCATCATCAACAGTTGATTTTTTACAAATTCATAAAAATAAACCCTGATGATGGCTTGATTAAGTTGAAAGTTCTACAGAAATAAAGTTAAATTTTTGTTTTTTCATTTGCTAGAGCTGTCAAATTATTCTATTTGTTATATTAGAAAGAAAGTGAAAAGAAAAATAGTAATATTATAAACATCTTACTACACCACTATCCTCACTTCCACAATTATTCCTTCTGGATCTCAATTAAAATATTTGAGCAAAAATCTGTGCTCCTTTATTGCTCACTCATATAGCAGAGCTCATTTTTCTACTGAGGCAGATATAAAATACTCATACTGTCATACAATCTGTGCTCCTTTATTGCTCTCATATAGCAGAGCTCATTTTTCTACTGAGGCAGATATAAAATACTCATACTGTCATACAATACTGTATCATTGCAAAAGCATAGGTGAATTTGTATGTGATTTGCATTTGTATATAAACTCTCGTGTGTTTTCTTTGGTGCAATGATGACAATGGACACAAAAAATACATGAAAAAGTTTACCAAACATTTGCTACTTTATAACAAATTTTATTTCAACTGAAGTTTGAATTATTTTGAACATTATATTCTCAATGTTTTTTAATGAGACTTAAATAACAGCAGTATTCTGCAGTTAAAAGTTTTAACTGCAGAATAGTGTTAAATAGTAAAAGGTTTATAAGAAGTTGTTTGAAGAATTAATTCTCAATGTTTTGTCTTTCTTTTAACTACTGTAGTGGTTCTGACTCATTTTAAAGAAAGTAAGTTTTTAAATTGCAAATATTTCAAATTTTAAAAGTAAAACAAGAAATTTATGTAGTTTTATTTCAAAAATGCATAAAAAATTATTGTATAGAGAAAATCAAAAATGGAAAGCGGCCAAAGAAATCAAGGAAGAAAAGTTTAGTGGACAAATTGACAAATTTTTTTTTAAAATTGATGGCACCCCTCTACATCCAACTTGTCATGATTCAGACTCCCAAACAAAAGATTTAACAGGTGAAAAATCATCCAAATCAATCCATCTATACTGAAAAAATCAGTGGTTCATCTCCATCATCCTTATCACATCAATCATCAAGGTCAATGATTATGAATTCAATATCAATGGTAAGTGTAAATGAAAACATTACTTTGTTTAAATCAACTGTTCCAGCCACTTGGCCTCAAATTATTAACAACAAAATTTGAAAAATTATTGTGAGGTCCTGAAGACCCCCAAACGGCACTCCCTTGTCTTATAGAAATATTATGAAATTATGTTAAAATTTAAATTAAAAATTAAACGAAAAAAAAATTTGTTTAAAAACAATAATTAATTAATAAAGACCGATCAAGATAACATTAACAGGAAACTTTGAATAAGTTCGCTAGTTCCTTGTTCATCTGTGGGAAAGTTCCTTCTCTAGATGCGATGGAAAGAATAAATAAATACGAGTTCTGTGTCAAAGGACAGAGATCAGAGAAGAGAATCAGAAATAGAAGTTCGTAATTTGGAAAAGCTACAACAGGAAAATGTAAAGTTTTTACGATGGGAGTCAAATCTGCCCCGTCGGCGGTAGCCGACAAAGGTGAGAGAGGATGGAGAATGACGAAGATAGCTGATTGATGGATGGCGTTCAACAGTAGTATACAACAAAGATAAAAAAGTAAGAACTGTGAACTGTGAAATAAGTGGACAATAGACATTTAGGATTTATGTATGGACAACTACAACATGAAGTAGTATAGAATCGACAAAGATCTCTCCCAGGGATGCGGAAGGTTATGGTGAACTCACTCTCTCTCTCAGAAAAATATATTCATTGCAAAGTTACGATTAAGTTAAGTTTTTTTTATATTCAATGTTAACTGCTAAATGTAAATAAATACGCTTATATTTTTGTTTATAATTTGGTTTCCGAGTCAATTTCCAATCCTGGACCTCGGTGTCACAGATCCGTGCACGAAACGCAATGATGCAGTCAAATCCTGACTTCTTTTAACAGCGCTTACCCCCGCGATCCTCACATTATTATTGAGCAAGGCCCGAGAAAAAATTCAAAATAAATCATTTCCATGAGATGAATTTGGTCGTAGTTTTAGCAATAGTTATTATAATCACAAGGTAGCTAATAATGATATTGTTCAATGAATATGACTTATATATTCATGTTCCATAACTAGAGTATTTTGCTTTTGCTGGAAGTTTTTTTCTGGTAAAAGAAGTCAATTAACCACAGAAAGGTATTCACATTGGCAAATTTGTCAAAAACTCTCACTGCTCATGAAGGATCTAGCTCACATTTGAATTCATTTATAGAATGGATTTGAACTGATTTGTTTTTGGAAAAAAATTGTAAGGATGCTGAGTCAAGAAAAGCTGAATTGGGGTGCCAGAACCCCTAGAGCCAGTACTGCATATGGCATAACAAGGATAATTTCCCAGATCATCATCAGTCTATGACATCACTATGATGTAGAAATGAGTGCTATCACCCTGATGCAGCAATGGATGACATTACAAAATGTTAGTATGTACATCATTATGATGTTTGATATACATCAAACTATAGGTATATTCAACTGTCTTGGCACTCTAGCTGCACGAACTAAATTATATGACAGGCGAGTTCAAATGTAACCAAAGGGTAGTCGGTTCTCTTCCTTGACTGTGAATAATTTTAGTTTTTACTTTTGACATGAGTGACTACTAAAGAATTCCAATACTGACTTGATCTGACTGTAAAAGCAATTGACCTTAATTTTCAAGTTGTAAACTTTACCACCACTGACAAGGCTCATCTTCCATGCATTCACCCTATTTGTAACAAATAGATTCATCTTACAAGTATTATGTGATTGACTGGTTGCTGTGCATTCACATTTACAGTGCCAAGACAGTTGAATATACCTATAGTACACTGACAACTGATATTACTAATTTGATGTATGACATAGCAATGTCATATCAAATATGGTACAGTATGTGATGTCATAAAAATTACAACATATGAATCACTATATTATTATTGTTGCACTCAAAAATTTTGATCTTTTCCAGTTTTGTTTAAAAGTAAAAAATACTATTTGCAGTTATCAAAAAATCTGGCAAACCAGAAACTAATATCTCCCTACAAATGATGTACCCGAAATTCCTGAGCAATGCCACTGCACTAACTAGTATTGTATATTTTTATGTCTTAATATTTTAATGTTAATTTCCCCATTAACATTTTTTCCTAGAATATCTTGAAAATAATGATCAGTTGGAAACAAAATATACTCACTTAATATTTCAATAACAAATGATCAAAAATATAACAATTCTGAAACTAATCCTAAATTGATTTTCTTATTCTAATATAACTAATTTATAGGCTTTAAAATATTATTATTAAATTTTTGAAATTATAGTCAAAAACAAATTTCTTATAATAAATAATGTATATAGGAATGTTATATTCAAAATCCTCAAGCTGATAAATTTATAATTGTATATTTTTATTAATGAAATTGTTTATAGTTATATATACAATATATATTCTATTGTATAAATATTAAATATAAAAGTTATCTTCAAATTAAAAAAACAAAGATATAGCTAAATTAAAATAATTTAAATGATTTATCAATTTTAAAACTGATATATGAATAATACATATAGTTTTTATTTTTTTACTATAAATACCAGAAAAGTTTCCTTTCATAGAGATATTATTATTTTGGTATGGTGAATTGTGAAACAATCAGATATTTTTAATCCTTTGGTTATGTTCATTATATACACAGTTTAAGAATGAGCATAAATGGTACCGCATAAATTATCTTCAATTTTTAATATACTTTATTAAACAAAGAAATTATATCATTATCACTATTGCAAATAATTTCTATATTATTACCAATAATGATCCTTAATTTGAGATGAAATCATGTATTTTACTATATGTAATTTTGAATAAAAATATAATTATTCATCCTACAGTCAATATAACAAAGATAATAAGCACTAAAAATAGGAAAGATAAAAATACAATATTAATTAGATAACATTTTCAGCCATTCAATGGCCACCTCAAGGATTGTACACTCAGTCCTCGATTTACACGGTAGATACATTCCCGGAAAAATCGTGCAAACTGAAACCGTGTAAAACGAGTCGCAGAATTCATACAAAATAGGAGGATATGTTCAATTAAACTGTAAACCATGTAAATCGATCTAAAGAAAATTAAACTGTAAACCATGTAAATCGATCTAAAGAAGATAATGAAAAGATTCAATTAAACTGTAAACCATGTAAATCGATCTAAAGAAGATAATGAAAAGTCGAGGATATGTTAACAACCATGTAAAATGAGATAAGGATTAAAGGAAAAAAAGGGGGATTGGTTCATTTGAGCACAATTTAATGCTTATACTTTTTTTTATTTTTGTAAATGCAAGCATAAACATTAATTAAAATCGAATATGATACAAAAAACAAATTAACAATATTCCGTACAAATAAAAACAATAAAAGCATTCAAACATAAATAGGCGAGCTGCAAGCGTGATTTGAGTTTAGTTAAACTGTGAGACTTTGACAGTAAAAGTTAATAGTGAGCGATAAATTGTGAAAGCAAAAGTGGACTAAGAAGAACTGCGAGTTATTCTGAATTAAAGATGTAAATTAGTGTTTTATGAGATAATTATCAGATTTTGTATTGAATTTAGTTATACTAAAACAAGATTATTTTGTTTTGTATGTAAAATAGTTTATCACTTTTACATACTGTAAATGTATGTAAAATTGAAAAAATGTAAAAATGAATAAATAAATTGGACTATACGAAATATAACTGAATTCACTCTTTATTAATCTCTACAAACTCGTAAACCCACAAAATGTGACAATATGATACTCTATTAATTTATAAATGGCATAATGCAAAACAAAATAAAACCCAAAAAATTTTTTTGTTTTCATTTAAAAACCGTGTAAAAGCGAAACCGTGTAAACTGAGTGCCGTGCAAATCGAGGGCTAGGTGTATATTGGTAATATTTAAGCATTGAAATAAGTATTTTTCTGCAAATCAAAAATTTTGAAAAATAATATGTTAAAACAAAGTACATTAATCAAGAACTGATCTAAATTAAGTTTCTGTTAAATTAAAAATATTGGTATTTTAATTGAAATATTTTAATAGCCATTAAAAAGTATTTCCATAATAAACTGATGAAACTTACTGATATTTTATAAAAATGAATATTTTTAATATGTAAATTTGGAATTTCTTGAGTAGCATTTATAACAAAAGTAATTCCATTTTTCTGTAAGTTATTTATGGTCACAGCTCTTGCTGAAGAAATGAATAAATAATTATTTACTTGAGAAAAATCACCAAATAAAGTATTTGCCATTCTTGTAAAAAATCTAAAAAAAAAAAAAAATAAGATTAATTATGATAAATTTCTTCTAGAACATCGCTTCTCAAACTTTTTTCATTAACGACCCCATTTTTCATTACGAGATTTTCCGCGACCCCATTTTTCATTACGAGATTTTTCGTGACCCCAAGTATTAAATATGAAATAAAACATTCAAGTACATATATCATTTACACACTTATTAAGATGAACACAATCAACCAACTACACTGATATATGTTGTCATAAGTTAAATATTGGGCATTTGTGAAATTACATATAAACTCAGAACACGTATTTCTAAAGTGACACAAAAGTCAAAAATGAACGTTTTCGGAAAATTGGGGAAAACTATGAAATCAGCTTAACCAAAAACCATTATTTATATAACTAATAATTTTTTCAAATTTTGTAGGCCTTAGGAAAACGGTTTCAAAAGCTGATGGAGGATTGCTTCCCAAGTTTTAAAATGGTGCAACACAAAAATGCAAGTTTTGACTTGTGTCACTTTAGAAGTACGTGTGCGATATGTTATCATACGTTAAATATTGGGCGTTTGTGAAATTACATATAATTCGTGTTTGAATTTAATTTTTGCGACCCAAGCATTTCGCTTCGCGACCCAGTTTGAGAAACGCTGTTCTAGAACACGATACACTTAGACACGGTATGACTATGCGCATACCTCCTACGTAATGTGTCGTCATGTGACGTCAACTGAGTTGCAAAAGGAACTCGCTTATGAAGAACCTGCGTGATTAACTCGCGTTTTATCACAAAATACGGAATTAAATTTGTATTTTTATCTAGCAACATGACTGAAGATTTTGTAGATATTATTTCCTGATGACTTTTAGTAATTTAATTTAACTATAGTTGCTAGTTATATAATATTAAAATACATTATATCATTGAAAAAATATATCATTTAGGAAAAATATAT
>AYEL01065991.1:0-33929 GCA_000484575.1 Olivierus martensii
CCCGCCAGCCGCCAGCCTGTCTGGCAATTAAATTTAACACAATAATTTTCGTTTTTCTATAGAAATACTGTACTATATTATTAGAAAAGTCGTTATTCATCAGTTAGAAGTTTTACTTTTAATAATAAAACACACACATTAGAAAAAATTACAGTATAAAACAGTACATTACCAAAATTTGTAATTTTTTGTAAATTAATTAAAACATTGAAAATTTGTAAATATATGTACTGTAATATACAAATATGATTAGTGTTATAAATTCAGAAAGTGTAATAAATTATAATTCAACTTTTAAAATTAGGGAACTGATTTTTCTTTTTTTTCTGTATTTCTATAATGGTTATTACAACCACTCACCGCACAATTCACCATTTTAGCAAAAATCACACCATAAAACAGTTAAAACATGCAAAAATCCTCTAACTGATACGACTTATTCATAAGCAAATACAGTCTACTTCACGTTTGCAACTCGGGTGACGTCATGCGCGAGAACTGACCAATTTAGCATCACTAAATAGTCATACCACGGATTTTACCTAATCCGTGGTCATACCTTGTCTGGTTTTATCATGTTCTAGAATATAATTTAAACTTGTCTGAATTCTAAATGCAGTTCTTCAGCTTTTCACAATATAAATTAAAATCAGTTTTAAGTTCTAGAAAAATTATAAATATAAGCAGACTTTGGTTGCTAATTTAAAATCAGTCCATTCTCTGTTGAATGCATATTAAGCATTTAAAGTATTTATCATAAACTACAAATGAAACTTTAGGGTAAGATGGTAGCTTACCTGGTCTGGAGCGTCGCATGCTGCTACCGACGATTGTAGCGACCGATTCTAAACTGCCGGATTATTTGCCGACGGAAACGCCGATATGTAGCCTGAGAACAGAAATGCGGTATTTTTTCTTTCTTTTCTCAGCGAGCTGGTTTTTCGCTAAGGTTTTTTTTGACTCAGGAATATCGGGTGTTCCTCCGGACCCAGAATCGGCTTTTCTACGGAATTTCGACCGTCGAAAGGCAGGTGTTTCTACCCGTGCGCGAGCGGGCTTTTCCTCCCCCCGGGGGTTTTTCGGGCCCGCAGAAACAGCGGACGCGGCCCCCGACTGTTCCCTCGGAACTAACATTTATTGAGAATAAAGGAAACTGTAATTAAATTTATGTTCATATTGGCACAGAAGAAAAGACATTCAAATTAGCCTGGATCATACCAATTAAATAATTAAACATAGAACGCAACGGCTAATAGACATTTAAATAGCTAGACGTTAAATATCAACTTGAAATCATTTTAAATAACCGGAACACAGGAACTAAGAAGAAATGGACTTCTAAAGTTCACTGGAAGTTGAAAATAATTATTTTTATTTATTGTTTCGTTATTCTTTCCTCTTTAAAAAAATATTCATATTATTCATATATTCACTACTATTTAACTATATAACATTTAAATATTATTTCATTATATTGTTACTTGTTTATTTTATTTATTCCATTATATTGTTACTTGTTTATTTTATTTATTTATTTATTATCATTTACATGAGCATAATTACTATAATTTAAATATTTTGTTTAACTGAACACATTGTTACTTATTATTGAAATTATTGTTAACTATGTATGCTCATTTATAGAATTTTATTATTATTATTTACTGTATATTGTTATATTCAACTATATTTATATTTGTGAAATATCATCAATTATAAATATCCTAAAGTCAAACAGGCTCAGATGGCTCGGTCACGTGGAAAGAATGGAAGAAGAACGAGAAACCAACTGCGTGTACAAGTTGCAAGTGGAGGGAAAAAGACCAAGAGGACGACCAAGAAGAAGATGGATCGATAATGTCCGGCGTGATCTGAAAGAGATTGTGATTGGTGACTGGAGGGAAATGGCCAAGGACAGAAAGGAATGGAGGAAAATTGTGTTTGCAGCAAACAACCTTGATGGTTCCTACGGCTGAAGAAGAAATATCATCAAGAACTGTAACTTTTAATAATGTAAAAATCAAATTTTAATACTGTTAATTTTATAATAAATGATGTTGGTAGCTTACTCTCTTTTCCACTAGTGCCCTATCACACTTCTTCATGATAGGAACCTTTCAACTTTTCTCTTACTTTCCTATAACCTTCTCACTTCTTTTCTATTTCAATGGCTAAACCTAGTGTACAGCCATCTAAATCTTTGTTTTCCTGTTCCTGTCTGAGACAGCCAAAATTATTTGTCATTATTAATAATTTAAAAATTAAGAAATAAAAATTGAAGCTCGGACCCCCAAAACCGGCGTTTTCGACGGATTTTCGACCGCCGAAAGGCAGGGGTTTCTACCCTGTGAGCGAGCGGGCTTTTCCCCGGGGGGTTTTTCGGCCCGCAGAATATACCGGACGCGGCCCCCGACTGTTCCTTCGGACCCCCAGAACCGGCTTTTCTACGGATTTTCGCCGAAAGGCAGGGGTTTCTACCCTGTGAGCGAGCGGATTTTATCTTCCCCTGGAGGTTTTTTTTGTTAACAAATGACGCCACTTTCCATTCAGGGAGAATACTAAGTAACGGGGCGATTTACCTAAAGGTGGTGTCGGTGGCCGAAGCAATTCCATGACTTCTCTAACTTTTCCATCTTTATAATTTTCGCTACTGCGATTTGGGGACTCAGCTGGAAAATAAAAATATAGTATTGAATGTAATAAAGATTCGAAAGAAAAAGTCGTAAAGAAAAGAGAAAAAAAAAAATATATATATATATGGGCTATATATAAAAATCCGATTGAACACCTGAGCACGTCTCTATTAAGAAGAACGTATTTTCCATTTTAACTATTCTTAAAAATTTTTTTATGCGAATTTTGATGATGATCTATGTTTTCTTTATTGTAATACCTTAGAAAGTTAATTAAATTTAAATAATAATATAAAAAAATAGAGTATTTTTCAAAGTATTCGTTTATTTACAAACGCACTTGAAAGACGTATTTATCCGAACAGAAATTTCCCCGTTTGTCACCATTCTATTGTAACTTGTGCGATTTTCTGTCAAATTATAGCCCTGTTTATTGATCACTGGTGATTTATAAACAAGATTGATATTATCTGATGAAATCTACGGTATAAGAAACAATTAATCTCAAACATCAGCTCTATTTAGTACAACATAACTGACGGGGAAAAAATGATAGTTTTAAATTAAGAAAGTCGTTATATGTTTAGAAAATATTATCTAAGAATGCAACATAACTGACGGGGAAAAAAAAATGATAGTTTTAAATTAAGAAAGTCGTTATATGTTTAGAAAATATTATCTAAGAAAGATATATAATTTATTCTTAAACAAGGAAGAGATTTCATATAACATACAGATTTAAGCGAAAAATTAAACTTTTATCTTTCTCTTTAATGCGATATTTATAATGCGAATATCCGTTAACGACTCATAGACATATCTGTTTATTGAGTTTTTTTTCGCTTCTTTTTAATTATTAAAAAATCGGACTTTATTTTTTAGTTGCTATTTTGGAAAATTAAAGTATAAAAATTGACTTACCGTCGTTCGTTGTAACATTTACTTCCTTATCCTGAAAGCAACAAAACAAGAAGAAAAATAACCTGCATTAGCACGAAATTTAAACCATAAGTTTATAACTTTTTTTGGCTTTTTTTTTAATTATTAAAAAATCGGACTTTATTTTTTAGTTGCTATTTTGGAAAATTAAAGTATAAATTGACTTACCGTCGTTCGTTGTAACATTTGCTTCCTTATCCTGAATGCAACAAAACAAGAAGAAAAATAACCTGCATTAGCACGAAATTTAAACCATAAGTTTATAAATGTATATACATTTTAATTTTTTTATTATACCGTTTTATAAAGAACGGAAATCATATAAAATATTTTCAATAGAATTTACATTAAGTCTATAGTTGATCAAGTTTATAAAAAATGCGAATACTTTTGGGGCCAACAAAGTTAGTAGATATACGTATATAATATATAAATTCGAATAGAATTTATTTCCATATTTAACTCGAGTAATTTTTTTTTTTTTTTCATATTTAGGAAAATATGAATGTTTTTGCAAAATTCAATTGTGCCTCGCAGGCATGAATTAAAAAAAAAAGTTTTGGGAAAGTTGTAAGTTTGTGTTGTTAAGTAATAAATAGTCAGTACTGTATTCGTTTGCAACTCGATTAAATCGTGTGGTGGCAGTCAACTACTCATTTGTCCAATGACCCAACATCATAAGTAGGGTTGGTAGAGCGTAATTTAATTTGTAATCCCTAGTGGCTAACTCCAATTGGGACGGGAACTAAGCTTAGGTTATTTCTGTTAAATCTCACTTTTCTCGATAGTTTGGCTGCTTGGTCAATAGTTAAAAAGATACAACTTTAATCAGTGAACAGTATTTACCCGGACGTCCTTCTGCAAGCTGTAAACACATTACAATATCCATGGAACCATTCGTTCCCGATTGCTGTTTGGATTGGCACCAACCCGACTATAGGAGCGTAGCAATAGAAGCTAATGGAAGTTTCTATACAAGCACAAGAAAGTTTACACAAGTGTTTTTTTCCCCCCTCTCTCTCTTCTATTTCACAGATGTCGCCAATCCTGTAGGTAGAGGCTCGGAATAGGGTAATTCCGTCACTACAAAAACTAGTTTACGTCTCTGGGCGCTTCTCTATTGTCCCCGCACGATGTTTGTCAAAGAGTCTTTCGCACCGAATTGTGTAACCGGCGGAAATTAAAGCAGTTTAACCTAGCACGTACATTGGGCTTTAGTTAAACACAGAGAATCCGATGACATTGGAAAGTATAGAGTAGTGCATTTAAATTTTCTCCCCTATTAATATTTATTTAAGAATTCAATGAGTGAAGCGTGATTGGTGAAGTTGTATTCATAAGGCGAAGTTGAGATTCGAAACTCGTTCCCAAGAGCATCGCCGGACAAACAACTCACTTAAATTAAAACGGTTTTCACAGTTTATGAATGAATTAGACAGTGCAAGATCGATTTTACTTTCTCTCTTCATCATTTTATAACGTACATGAAGCATATCATCCAAAGATGTAAACATTACTGTAATAGTATAAAAATGCCATGAGGATATTATTAATAGTCACTGCAATCTTTATCCGTAACTCGATGAAGGAAAAAAAAAAAAAAAAAAAATTATTAAAATATATTAAAATAAAAAAATTATAATAAAAAAACAAAAAAAAAAAAAAAAACATAAAAATATCTCCTTTTTAAACGTTAACTCTGTTGTAATCTTTCCAAAGATTTTTGCATTTTTATACATCCATTCAACATGATATAAATTATTTATCTAAGAATATTATATCATTAATTAAATTTATCAATGCTTCCGATATCAAGGAAGCATTAAATTTATTGAATAGATTATTTATAAACTATGTTGTGAGTTTAATGCTTAACTAAACATGTTGTATAGATTCATGGCAGTGTACTTGCATGCAGTGCTTTCAGTTAAATTACGATTAAATGTAAATAAAGTACTAAACATGAAAATGGTCTCCGAGTGTATTTAATCGGCATTTAATTATAATAAAATCTTATCTATCGCCTTTGCAGACACAAATTAATTTCTTTTTTTTGTTTTTTAATAAACTAAAAGTATACACCAAACACTTCTTAAAATAATTAACATCGGAGAGAATCTAATTGCTATTAAATCTAAAAATTATATTTCGCTCCAAGCAATTCTTTAACATGTAAAGATATTCAGCATTAATTACAAGAAAATTAAAAATTAAATTGCGACTTTAGAAAGTAATTTTTTTTTTTTTAATTGATTTCCGACAGCTGTTAATTATTCCAATTTTTATTTTTAGAAAAAAAATAATAATAGTAATATTTAGAAAATAATCTACAGGAAATTGAAATCCGACCTCGTTCGAGAAAAAATAATTATATTTAATTGAATTTTAGAAATGCCAAACGTGCTTTATCTAGAAAAATATGGCGTAACTTATAGGCCTATTGTTACGTGCCTAAAATTTTGTATATATCAGTAAACTACATTGTTGCCGGCGTCATTAAACGAAAAAACTTTTTGAGAAAATTAAACATGGCGACTGTAAATCTGATGATAAATTTAAAAAAAAAAAAATTATTAAGGCCTCAGTTTTTTTTTTTTTTTTTTTTTTTTTTTTTTTTTTTTTTTTTTTTTTTTTTTTTTTTTTTTAGTTTTAAGAAAGCGAAATCGCAACAGAATCGTTATTTAATGCCCACCAATAAAATTTTAATTGGTGGGATTAACTTTATACATAAGATTTTTGCGTTTTAACGAGTTTACGCGTATCCTATTAACCCCCTTCGATAAACGCCTACTCGTAAAAGAGAGGAATGGGGTTAAGGTGCGGTTCTCATCAGTCTCCATTCCCATTCATTAAGCCATCTGAAATTAATTGTTGCGACTCAAGCGAAGCAAAGGGTGGGTTAATGTTTGGTTGCATGGCGAAAGAGTGATATGAGTTAAAGAGAATAATATATAATATTATCGCATTCACGTCTTTCAGTTAAATATTGACAGACAAGCAAAGATTCATTATTCTTTAACAAAATCACCAAGTTGATAAAAATAATTATTATACTTCTAAGTAAACTGGTTGCATAATCTCGTTAAGACAATATTAGATAGTTGTAAACATTATAAACATTTATTTAAAAGCATTTTAATGTCATAAATTCGCAAACTTGAAGCGAGAAGAATATTTCATTATGATACAGTAAATAAGATTTGTATGAAATCAAAAATATGTATATGTATTAAACCGACATTTTAATACGTTGTTTTAAAAATTAAAATTACTGATTAAAGCCAATTAAGTTTCGAAAAATTAAATTAAACTTTAATAAGACGTCGTCGGACCTGCTCGTTGCATTTTTGAATTTTAATCAACGTCACGTTTTAATCACGACTTCTCTCAACCTACTAATGTTATTATCAATAGAAAGATGTTCAAAATTAACTAGATTCTTTAAAGTGGACGCTAATTAAAATCGGGTCACGGGAATTTATTTTATTTTAATGAAAGTATGCAAATTAGTCCCTTGCTTTCTCTCTCTCTCAGCATGCGATTAGACAAGGGTTTATCATAATCGAGCTAATCGATTAGTGGTGACATCTTTCGAAAAAATCTACGACTAACCCTCATTATTATTATCATTACGACATTTATATAAAAAAAATAACGTTAAAAGAGTGATAATCTAAGAGCAAAATTAGTTATTCTCCCTTTTTTTTTAAATGCCTCGTTAGAAATTATCATCAAAATAGTAAATTTTTATTAATTAATCTAGTTATACGCCGTCGTACGTACGCTAAACTTATATATTATTATTTAAAATGTAATTATTTCAAGATAATTATCAACGTTTCGAATAAAAATCCAATAGTATTTATGTTTGCGCAGAGTAAATGAAACATCAAATTAACACTTTGCTTAAATATTAACGAAAATTACTCTCTACCTTTAAACAGTATTTACTTGATATCCATAATTAAAACCTCTTTTTCACTATTTAAAGCGCATAAAAATTTTTTTGTATATAATGAAAAATTGAAAATAAAAAAAAAAATAATCCCGTTTCCTAGTTCCACAACATAGGAGAAGTTTTGATTTTCGAAGCTATTCACTACAAAAAAAAAATGCGAGGGTTGATGTTGGAGAATTTTTAGTTACATAAATTTAAAAAAAAAAAACATCCTGATACACAGGTGAAATTAATAAAAAATAAATAATAATAGTAACAACAACAACAAAGTCCTTTAGATCTATTGTTATTTGTAAAAGTGCGCCGATTATTTATATACTCAACTTATTTATTTAAGCGTATGCGTATTTCAGGGTGTAACTAAATGTGTTACATAAAAAGCGAAACTAAATGTGATGGAATTGTCATAACAAATTCACGATGACGTCATTACCGACCATGTGGGAATACATGTGACATAACAATTATGTTATAGTATGTATAAATAGTGGGATATATTCCCCGGGCGAACCGATAAGATAAAAATACAAATGTGGTTAACCACGCCCTTGTGGGGTGATGTGTCTGTGTGCTATGGTTTTCCGCTTTTCCATGATAGATGCTCAAAAAAAAAAAAGCTACATTTTTATAAATTCGTCGAACATAATTAATAGCTAATAATTTCCTTTTTAATCCTGTTTTTCTACAGGAATAAATAGCGATTGATTTATGCTCTTACTTAAGCATTAAAAAATCGACAGTAGCGAGGATGTAAAGCACGCCGATAGTAATTTAAGGATTTTCATTATATTACGAACGAGTGTGCCAGCTAATTTGAAAAACATGCACTCTTAATATTTCAACATTTATTATATTAATTTATATTTAGTAGTCTGAATATGGTAAGTTTATGTACCAAAATAATCGATATTTCGAATAGTAATACATGATCGAGTGATGCATGGTTGCTAATGGATCGGTAAAGCATTCGACGGTTTAATATAATGATGCTTAGTTTTTCATGTAGAGATATATTTCATTAAGATAGTATTTTTGCCTCCATATAACTAGATGCTTATTATCTTCGGTGAAATATTCATCGGCTTAGATGTAAAGTTGTAAATCGAACGAGAAACTAATTATTAATCGCTCTTTTTGGTAGAATATTTTACTTGTTAATTTTTAAAAACTATATAACGTTTCTCGCCCGTTAAAAATGACTATTATATCGTCTTATAACAATGATTAACTTTGGTCTAGAAGGAATAATTTAGCACGTTTTCATTAATCATAAAATTACTAAGGAAATAACACGAGAAGCTCACCTACATAGGCGAACTGTTTACAATTAATTACTCATACAGTTTGTATAGATAGTTGTAGCATCGGATATCCTACTATATATTATTAATGTTAGCTTTGTCGAGCGTGCTAATAATAAGGGCTGGGATGTATTAGTTCGGTTCAGAATTTTACGTATACCTTTCTAAATAATATAATTTTACACGCTGTCTATATTGAAACAGTAAGTATAGACTAACACGTAACATTAGTTCACCCTCCCCGTAATATAACTATTCCCGGAGTTATATTTAATATGTGTTGGTGTGGTGCACGATTGGTTGCGTGTTTATCTCATTACTCTTACGTGTGCACGGCAAACTGCGGGAGTGTTTTAATACAGCAGATGTCAGATAAAGTTTGGCTCTCTAGACAGACTTTAATCTTCCATGTTGACATATATATATATATGTTTTTTTCTCTGCATTATTTTCGCCGAAGTAAAGATTGTTTCTATGCTGGGCGTGTCTGCTTCGCTTAAGCAATGTATAAAGTTTTAAAATGGAAAAAAAAAAAAAATCATAATAATTCTTCCGGTAACAAAATTTTCACCATGGCGAAGAAAAATATAACGACCGCGGTTATTAAAAGGAGATAATTGTATTTTTATAACCACAACAACAAGAATAGTAAGAGTTGTGATTTTGAAACTCGAATCTCTGATGTCATTAACGCGAATTAATAAATTGTCATCTGCATAATATTTAAGTAACGACTGGACATAAATTTTCTTCCCTTGTCATATTAGACAATTTATTTACGAACAAGGCAAAGGCATAAATTTTCCACAAATTTGTTGCTTTTGAAGAACGGTTTTGTTCAACCATGTGTAATATTTAATTATCTTTTAATTACAATAGCACTTAACAAGATGGGACAAGTGGGGCATTAAGCAAAGAATTAAAAGGAATGAAATAAATTATTTGACGAAAAGTGAAGGTTATTTAAAATTACTTTTTCGCTTTTTATTCTAACTTTCGACCTTTCAAATTTTTATCATCGAAAATTTTTTAAAAAAATAAAAAAAAAAGTCAAAAAAATAAAATAAAATAAATTAATGATAATAAATAAAAGGGACGAAATATTTTTAGATAAGTGCTATTTAATTATTAATTCAAAACTGAATTATATATAATAAATGAAAAGAAAAATAGAAAAAAAAAGAAAATTAAGAAGAAAAAAGAGAAATGGCATTTAACGTTTTAGCTACATTATAATCACATAATTTTTAAACTTTATCACATTTTTCATCCTTAAATTTGAAGAAAATTACTGTTTGATGAAGCATTTACTTATTTATTTTTTAAACAATTTTCTACGATGACCACATCCTTGTAAATAAGCTACTTTAAGGCGTGTTATATATGTAAGTGCTAAAATATTTAAAAAAAATAATAATAATAAAGATAATTTGCAGTAATTGATTATTTTTATAATTATTTTTTCTCAACAGGCCTGTATAATTACGTTAAATCTGATATAATTAATATGCCTAATTTGTCTCAGAAAGCCTTTAAACATCAGTTAAATCTACGCTCCAGTGGGATTTTTTTTTTTAAATAAAAATTATTAATTAATAAGGGTTATAATTAAAATTACGACTTATCAATACATAGAAATGATATATTTTAACGTAAACTATAGCACGCATAACTGTCAATTGAGTAAAAAAAAAATTATTTTTAAAATTAGAACAGATTATTATTATTATTTTATAAAATATTTATAGGCTTTATTCAATTATCAGTAAACAGATATTTTCGAGTACGACACTAATTAGTTATCGAACCTATTAATTTTTAAATAGTAAAGTATCGACTATAAACAAGTCTTCTACTAACTAACAATAACGTATAACGATAAATTGACAGTTCAAGTAAAAATTATCCAACGTTTCTTGATAATAATAATATTATTATTATTAACACAAAAACCAAGATGTCGAAACACTTTCATACTCGAATTTGCATTTTAAAAGTGTCTTTCTTGGCCTGGGGGATCGAATAAATCTACGATGGATTTTATTATAACGAAGGATAGCAGTTTTAAGCAAATTTATCATTTATCATAGCAATGCATGCAAATTTATTTTGATTTAAATGACAATTCGACGTGACAGATACGTAAAAGAAAGAAAGAAAAATCTAAGAATCCCAAAAGATTTTTCTTCTTTATTATAAACATCTCTCGAAGCAACTCGTACCAACAATCCCGACGGATTAACAGCCATGATGTAAATAAGTCAATCCCAATGTACCTGTACATAAAAATATCTTAGCAAAGAAGACACTTCATATTCAATTTGCCTCTAGCGATCTATCATTCAGGACAATAGGCAGAAACTAAAAAAAAAGAAAGAAAAGAAGAAAAAAAAAATTATAATGATTAACTCGTAATTTTTTTCCATCCCGACAAATGCAAGTACACCCTTTTATCTTATTTTAAAACTTGTGAAGTAAAAATATAATTTGAAAAAAGTAAAAACTTATTTAATCAATTTTTATTTTCTCCTGTAGGTATTGTAGTTTATCATTAACGAGTTGAACGAGTCTGTTTGAAAATTCTGTCACCTTTCGACATTTATCGAAAAAAGTAAATACGTCTTATTGTTGATCTATCGCACAAAATGATGCGTTATTTAGCGTTTATACGTTAACGTTGCCGAAAATAGTTTAAATAAAAGTATTTTGACAGAGCGCAAATTGTCAGAAACAGATAGTTAAAGCGACGAAACGGCAGTAAAAATCGTAGGCCTATGTACAAAAATAATTTTTTTTTTTTTTTTTTTTTATTGGAGATGTTTCAGAAATTTCTAAATTTTATTTAAATAAATAAATATGTTTAGAATAAAAATGTAAAACTTACCCCTCTCCATATTTTATTTTCTGGTTGGTTCAAGGTTGTGTCTGGCGTGATGGACATCAATACAGGTGGTTGTTCTATGCTCGAACGCAATTTATTTTCGTCCTCTCGAGAGTTAATATTTTCCGCTCCGTCGTCGCTGATGTCCGTGACATCTACTTCATCGTGATCACTAGATGCTCGTGAACTTTCGGAATCGTCCCGGAAATCTGTAGAACGAGCGTTGGTTTCGTTTTCTATTCCGGTTTCAGAAATATGAGATGTTTCAGCAGCCGTTTCAGAGGATGAAGGATCAATATGTAAGGAGCGTGAACCCAATCGACCTACTGGCCTAAATGCTGAAGTGTGTGGAGAACTCGTGTGCCGTGGACTGTCAGGATTACTTTCTTCGTGATCTAAAGGAAAAGATCTCGATGTTCCGTCGCTAGCGGATGATAACGGGCGCGGTAATTTGTTTTCGGGATCGCTTACAGGGAATGGTATATTTGTTGTACAGGGATCGGGTGTGCGATTTTCGCCAATATCTACTATGGAAGAAACCAGTCCTGGTGGTCGTGGCCACAAGACTCCACCGTATGGTAAAGAAAATGGTTGTTTCCCTGCCCACATATATTCAGCGAAACTTTGTCTGATATCTGCTGAAGATATGGCTTTACCGGGCAAACTAAAAGATGGCGGAGTAGGCGGAACGAAAGAAGGTGTAGTTTGTAAAGAATAACTTTTGTTAGGTAATGGTACGATAGGAAAATACGATTTGTTTCCAGACGCTCCAATCTCCGAATTCGTTGTCGGAATTTCAGTAGATGGGGGCAGTCGAGATCTCTTAGGATCCTGACTACGCGAAACATTGTGTAAAGATGTTGTCATAACTCGCTTTCTGCTACCCCCGTTAAACATAGCTTTAACATCCTCCCAAGCGTAAATCACTTCATTTGGTGGTGTTCCACTAAGTTTGATATGTCGTCTCCATGAATTGAAGTTTGCAGCGTCTGGTTGAACGTATTTAGAATCGGGTAATCTGTGTGAATGAAATATAAATTTGTTCGGCGAAAAGAATAGACCGCAGTAAGTACATTTAATACATTTTGCGCGCGAACTGTTGTATCGCGAAGGAACAAAAGAACCGCGACAACCCCAAGCGCATTGATGGAACACATCGAATGCAAAATTATCTGGTAATCGGGGCGGAGTGGTATCTGCAAGAAAGGATTTGCAAAGTCTCTCTGCCTCTCTCTTCGTAATGAGACCACAACGTCGCGATGATACCGGCATAGCACCTGCTCGACGCAATAGTTCTAACTGGACAGGGGTGCATTGGACACAGGTGATTCCTAATGCTACTCTACGATTATGGATTTCGTTATAGCTAAAGTTCTTAAGAAGAGTGTTAGATATTTGTGCTAAACAGAGTCTTTCTTGTTCGTCGATTACCAATGCTACAATGGGTATGCCGTAAAGCATTACTTGTCTCACTTCATTATTTCTCATTGCTGAACCACTTGATTGATTGACAGTAGTTGTAGACGAGGGAGATGACAAAGTTGATCTTGGTGCTCGTGGATCCTATTAATAAAAGAACATATTATTCATTCAAAGCTATACATTAAACATGAGCATTTAATAATTAAACGCTTCATTCTTTTAATTTTCTACATGCTAAGAAGAAATTAATGCACACAAAATACATAATTATTCATTAATTCATCAATTCGAAATAGTTTTAAACAGTATAACCGTAAAATTTTGAGAAAAAACTGTTCCGATATATTTATTTTATCATTAAATTTTTCTTATATAATCTGCTTCTATTAAATTAAACTAAATCATTTAATTGTAAAAATTAATTGAATCATTTAATTGAAACTGAATCATTTAATTAAAATGGAAACATTTAATTTTATAAAAACTAATTGCATTATTTAATTGAAATTAAATCATTTAACTGAAATGGAAACATTTAATTGTAAAAATTAATTGAATCATTTAATAAAAATGGAAACATTTAATTTTATAAAAAAATTAGTCGAATCATTTAATTGAAATTGAATCATTTAACTGAAATGGAAACATTTAATTTTATAAAAACTAATTGCATTATTTAATTGTAAAAATGACATTTTTTTACAATAAAATTTTGTATTTTTAAAATAATCTATAAAAATTAAAAGAAAAACCCTGAGAACTGTTTAACAAACAATAGGCCGTTCATTATGTAATTTAGACCACATAAAAAGGATTACAACTGCATTGTCGATTAATATTTTGATAACAAGCCTCTGGTGCTAATGATTGCTTGTGTCATTATTCTGAATTTACTTTTAGGCAATTTTTTATTTATATTTAAATATTACACAATTATTATTTTTTATACAATTTTATAGTAAATATTAAAAACATATAACGAATATTTTTGTAAATATCTCATCATTTAATGAAATTACGAATTTCTGTAACGAGTAACAAGAAATTATATTTATTTTTAGAAAATTTATGAACATAATAACGAGAGATAATTCTCATATTATGATATATATATTTTTTTCATATAGGCCTATAATTTTTATTTATGAGACAAAACTGAATTATTAATGTAATCAGCCGATATATTCGAATTAAAATTATTTACCATAATAATTAATTAATTATGTTTTTTTTTTAATCCTAATTTTTATTGTTTCTACTATTTTTAAGCATCAATATTTGTTCCGTGTCGCAAGATTGCTTTCCAAACGTATAAAAAAAGAATGCTGAGAAAATATTTGTAACTAAACAATTGCTTATGAGCTTAAAACAAACAGCTAAATGTAATAAATAGAAATATTTTAAATTAAAAAATAGGAATATTCTACTCTTCAAACTATTCCTTCTGATAGCTAGTTTGCTAGATAAGTAAGACGAATCGAAATACTTCATCAGGACAGCTAAATTGTTAAAATAAAACGAATTAATGTAGAATTAATTCTTAATTTAGTATCCGTATTAAAAATATCGAATTTATTTGTCGTATCGATCTTTATTCTGAATAAGATTCATTGTGAAATACGAGGGCATTGATGATAAAGCGGATCAAAACGATGCTTAAAATAACGTTGCAATAATTAAGACATTGTCTTTTATTGTCATTTTTTTTTTTTGGTGTTTTGTAAACTGCATAGACCAATGATCGGAAAACCTATTAGTGTGGTCCAAGTGTCTTATGTTGACTGTCCGTATTGTTGACTATTTTGTCCGCATCACGCACATCGATTGGCTTATAAATTTTCCGCTTCTGCTTAACAAAAATCCCATTTACTAATTACATTTATGTTATCCATGTTATATATGACATTAAATAAACCTTATCCTATCTGTAGAGCACTCACATGACAATGAGTCTTCTAATTAGTGTGCGTGTGTTATGCCATTTGGTTCTAAGTAGCTTTTGTCTCGAAACTTATTTTCATAGTAATTTTTAACCATCTGAACTGTATAATCAACATTGCAAGATTTACAGACATTTATATATAGGCCCTATATATATATATTTTTTTGTGTTAACAAAATTTCATGCATTATGCAAAATAATACATATATAATTAAACATAAAACTGAATGTTAAGTAAAATTTAAGATAACAATTAAACTAAATGATTAAATAAAATTCCGAGCTGCATTTTTATATCGATAAAAATTAAAATGAACAGATTATAATTTACTGTAATTAGATTATCTTTTTATAATAAGTGAGAATTGATAAATTCCCGATCTTCGTTAAATAAGCAAAATACGTATTTTTTGAAGTTTGCAAAACAATTTTTTTTTCTTTAATTATGTTATTTATAAAATTTATGGCATAACTAATTTCGATTTATAGAAAGTTCCTTTTAACATTAATTAGGCTAACAGATATACTGTATTAAATGTCTTAATCTTGTTTTTAGTTTATAAAATCCGCACTTCTTTTCCGAAAACTTTGGAATCTAAAACACTAGCAAATATTTTAAATATTTTTTTTTTAATCGGTTATATTAAAATTAATAACAAATTTGGTATATTATCTTGCTTACTATTAAAATAGCTTATATTGTCAAACAACGAAATTGTTCTTTTGATAAAAAAAAAAAACAATAAATTATGAAATTTTTATCTTTACATTCTGACATACCATGAAAATATAAATGGTTTTTATTTAAAGCAAAAAGCATAAATTTATCGTTTGAAAAATTACGATTTTTTTTTTTTTTGTTTGGTTTCCTTTTTGCTTTTCTAAAAATATAAAATTTAATAAAATATTATATTTAAAATATATAATTTTTTTATTTATAAAAATATATATATTTTCAAAATCGTAATGGATATTGATGTTTATGTTTTGAAGGAATGTTTCAAATCAAATCGTAATTTGATTCGAAACATTCCTTCAATATTGTAATTTGTAATATATATTTTGAATTTTGTAAAACAAAATCAGATATTATTTTTATAAAAAAAAAAAAATAATAAATAAAAATCATTTATTAATTTTATGTATATCACGTAATTTTCTGCCTATTTTATAGTTTAAGAAAATTTAGAAAACAGTGAAACGATGAATGATCATTACAATAAAAATTATGATAATCTAAAAGTCATTAAGGCCCGGTTTAACAATGTCCAGTTAGAGTTTAACCGCCAGTTATCTATTTTACAATTGTTAGATAAACGCTAATTTGTAGTTATTGATATTAAACTGCCGATTAACGCAATTTTAAAAGAGTTAACTGGTGGTTAAAACTAACGGAACTTTAACAGGACATTTTAAAACCAGGCCTATACGTTGCCACTATAATGGAGTTTTTGCAAAACGTTTATGTTAATGAAATGATTACGAAATATAGCCTTTATCTTTTCCAATGTTAAGACAATAAAGTTCTTTTCGCATTTAATGCTCTATTCTATAAGATGGAAGAGATATTTTACTGTTAAAATTAGCGAATTTAGATGTAAGAAGAGAAAATTCCATGATAATTTAATTAACTCCATTTTAAATCATCAGTGAAGTGCTTCTGTAAGATTTGACAAACGTAGTTAATTGATTTGAGGAATGACGATTGTAAATTCGTTTCTAAAGTGAATATGCAGATTCTCTTTAGAAACGAACACCTAAGATTTTACTTTACCTGTCACATAATGAATAAACATTAAATTTTTGATTTTTTCGAAAGACATAAAGCATACCAAAATAAGATAAATTTTGGAGATTTTTAAAATAACATAAATAATCATTTTTATCATTAATTTTCTTTTTATTTACTTGAAAAATTTTAGTACGAGCAGGTAAAACAAAATCTTGTTCTGCCGACGTTACCTATAGATTCGAGCGTAGGCCGCCTCAATCTAAACAATTTCCTCGAATCAGAAGTACAGAACGACAACTTAATGCTAATATTTTCTTTTTCTTTATCTAATTTAAATAATTTAAATACTTGTAAAGAAGTTGCTAAAACATATTTTCTTAAAGCTAATTAATTTTATCTTTGACAATGTTCTTTTCTAATTGTCTAAGTAGGCCTATTCAGGAATCGTTATTTATGACAAAATATGGCAAAAATACGAGAAATATTTAACTGTTTCAAGAGATTGTCGGGATTTTCTTTCAACTGAGAGATCGTCCGCATTTTATGAACTTCCAGTAGAATATACGAAGAGTGTCTTTGTTAAAAATCCTCAAACCAAGATTTATAAACATAAAATTATCCGTTGATCAGAAGGAAATGGAATGCATTTTTGTTCGACTTCCATAATTTTCTTTTCAACAGTCTCCCATTTTTTAACTTTTTATGAAGGCAATAAATCGATTTAATGAACATCCGAATTTAAGATGCTGATCAAGCTTGAATGTCGACATAAGTAAACATGAATGCGTCATCACTAAGTTCCCATTTTCAATCACGCAATATTTGTTAACAGAAAAAAAAAAAAAACTCTACTTGTATGGTTTATAGAAAGCTAAAAAATCTGTAAATTCTTATCATCGATCGGTTATAAATTTTCTTAAGATATTAGGATTTACATAAGATAATGACGAACGGTTGAATATTTTAAATATTATTTTAATTTATAATTACTTTGAACTTATATAAGTATATTTATCGACCTAATTCTGTTGTAATTAAGATAAAATTACGTAATGAAATCATGTAATTTTTATTTCTCGTAAAAGGATATCGATTTAGTTTCATAGAATCGATTGATAGAAATTTTATTGCGACGATAAAAAATTAGGTTTTAGTAAAAAAAATTAAAAATGCTAATAGAAAGTAAAATTTCTTAAAAATATATAATAAAAATTAATTAATCATTTAGAAATTATAAATAAACTATATATAATTTTTTTTTTAATTTTGAAGTTGATTTTAGTAAATTATAATGGGCAACTGCTATCTGATGAAATTAATAAATGGGATTGTTATAGTATCATTAAGGCCTAATTAAAAAGTTGTAACTCGGTTAAAAGCTTCTCATACTAAGGCCTAATTAAAATCTTGTAAAAAAGAAAAAAAAAAAAAACAGGTTTAAGTCTTTAAAAACTCATGTTTTTGGCTTGGTGGTGTCTACCAGATATCGACAGACTATAGGCTAGAGAATGTAAGTTTAGTCTCCAGTTAGGATTCAACCTCCTTGCTTTCTTTTAATCAACTTACCGTGGAGATGTTGGAACGAAACACCATTGTAAGTCAAGGACTGCCTGTATACATATATAGGACTAACAAAATTATATTAAATATTTAAATAATATTTAGTATAGATATTATTTAAATATACATATAAATATTTATTTATATTTATACTATATAAATTATATCCTATATTTATGACAATAGAACTATGCCATCAACTATACTTTTATAATACATATTAAGGAACAAATTTAAATATTTGATAACAGTTATTCTAGGAATTTATGGAATATATATCTTGGAGACAATACAATTTTGAACGTGATCTTTGTACAAAATTTTATCTATTTATGAAGGCTTTTCAAATAGTAGTCTACTATTTTAATTTTAATTTAATGTTTCTAAAACTGTTTTTCCTGCAGCTTACCAAAGACAAGTTAAAATATTAGAAAATATACAGAATCAAATATTTTCAAAAACTAAATTTCTATTCATATTCAGTTTATAAGAAATATATAACATAAGCAAGACATAAGATTTAAAAATATTTACTCATGTATTGTTTTTAATTTATTAAATAAAAGCAAAATTATATCACTAATTATTTATTTTTATATATTAAATACTTTGCTAGCTTTTAGGATTTCAGTTTTGTCAAAGGTAAAAAGATGTCTATTGTCTTGCACTTTTTTAACAATTTTGGCATCATCCCATAAAATCTTAATATCCTTCTCGATGGCTCTTTGGGCTAAAGCTATTGCAGGGTTCCCTCTCTGTACATTGCCTTTATGTTCATTTAGCCTGTCTCTAAAATTTCTTCTTGTGGCACCTATGTACACTTCTTTTCTATGGTCTTGCATGTTATCAATCAGGATCCTATAAACACCCAAGTCAAAATCATTTTTCCTTTTTCTTTTATCATTTCTCAATAAGCTAAAAATTGTGGGTGGCCTTCTGTATAAGCACTTCTTGTTATTTTTCTTAAAGGCTTTTGTTAATGTCCTATATTCATGGGTCTTATAGGGTAGAGTTATCCTATCCAAGTGGCCTGGTAGGCTAAGTGGCCTCTCGTCCGACTGGGCTTGTCTTACATTACAAGGTCTTCTCCTAATTTATCTTTCTGCTCAATGTATAATTTATGCATAAATTTACGACTGTATCATGTTTGACCCCACATTGATAAATCCTGTTAAGTTCTGTATTCAAATAATTATCATTGCTACAATGAGTCAGGGCACGTCTAAAATAAGCTCGGAAAGATGCCTTCTTATAGATCCATGGATCATATGACTATCTGGGTATCAACACCAGTGTATTCGTAGGCTTAACAAAAACTGTAGTTTCTAGGTGCCCTGTATCAGCTATAATTTTTATATCTAAATAATCGATGACTTTGTTATGTTCAGTTGTAAGTTTTAGCTTTAAACCATACTGCAGCTTAGAAAAGTGCTCAATTACAAGATTACTTAAACTTTGTCTCTCCCACATTATAAAAATGTCGTCAACATATCTTGAGTAAATGCGCATTTCATTTCTAATATCTAGATGTAGCTGGTCTCAACTTCCCAGACAACAATTTCCGCTAAGACCCCGCCATCGGGCTGTTTTACATCTCTTTGTTTACTAATAATGGTCCGCCGAACCTGCATTTTGTATGTAGTTCTTGTTTTTTCTTGACTGCTGGTTTGTGCTTGAATGATATTGAACTTTATGTTTAAATAAGCAATCATCTGGAGTCCAGAAATGAATTAAACCATTTTACATTAATTTCTATGGGGAAAATAGTTTCGGTTTTGAACATTTCGATTTACGAATGACCTTCAGGAATGAATTAAGTTCGTGAACAAAGGTTTCATTGTGATTTAAAATTTTTCCAAATCTGTTCACTATTCAAATAAATACAGCCATTTAGTCAAAACTCCAGACCTATAGCATTGAAACATTGTGATGTGATGCAATGCAAAGAAAAAGCTGGATAAAGAGCAGGATGCAATCATGTCATATTATGTCAAATCATGTTTCTCTATAATATGATTTTATTGAAATGTTTGTTTCAGCAGAAAATATCAAAAAAATATTAAAATTTTTTCATCATTCTTGAATCTCAATAAAAATATTTAACAAAGTTTAAATGATAGAATATCAGAATCAAAACATTCAATGGAAATTTTTATGCAACTGACGGGTAAAAAGTCGATCAGCACACACGTAGTTTGTCAGATGCATATATCTGATATCCAAAATCAGCTGAAAAATAATTATCCCATATTTTCTAAATAATCAAAAAATTATCTGAAAATGCACCAATTGCCAATCAGAGACATTGGATATCTCTATATTTTTATTTACTATTAACTGCTGATACATATATTAGTAGCAGCCATGTTTATATTATCATTAAAAAAGACAAATAAAATTAGGAATGTGTAGATCTATGAAGCAATCTGTAAGTTAATATTTTTTGAATTTATTTAAATATGAATATCTGCATACAACTGCAAACTTTTAATAATATAATTGAAAAGAAGTAGACATTTTTAGAAATAAATATGACACATCTAACCACTACCATTGGATATGGCTACTAGTACAAAGAAGATGCAGGGGAACCACTTCTTATATTTTTGATCATTTCTGGGCAGTATCTAATATTTAAATATCTACAAAAATATAAAATTATGTACATTCTTCCATATCTACATTATTTTAACAAAAAAATGTACAAAAGAATCAATAAGATGACAATATTTATTAGGAAAAATTTACCAGAGTGCATGGCTGGTGTGAAGACATGATGGGAATGCAATACAACTAAATTGGTGAATTTTATAATCTTGCAGAAAATTTTCTTATTTTTGATTGATTTGTGATTTGTGTATAAGCTGGTCCTCTTCAAAAATTTTTTCTGAGAAAAAATCCTTGGCTTATATACGAGTATATAGGATAGATATGAATTCCTTATTCCCACTGATATGCAAAACGATCCAATGTTTACATTTGAAGAAACTGAATTGCCTTAATGGCTTAAAAGATAAAAACTTTTGTTCCTGGTCTCTGAGCATAATACATGACAGTTTATCAACACTACTCTTCCTGCAGACTCAAGAATATGCAGATTAATGCAGTATTATTAGTTTTATATAAAGAAATAGATTACAGATAAAAAATAATGACATTTTATAAAGCATTCATAAGTGGAGCTTGGAACAAAAATTCCCAATTAATATAAACAATATTACAAGTATAGTTTCTCTAGTAAGGTTCCACTGGGCATTAATATAAGATTCTTATTCCAAATGCAAACAAATAAGAAGAAAAAAATATTTAGGAATAATTATTGATGAGAAGTTTAATTGGATATAAGATATCCATTATATAATAGAAAAAGCTCACAAAGTAACATATCCTTTCCAGCATTGTTAGAAGTATATAGAGTTTGGCTTAGATTCATAAAAAAGATTAAATAAAGAAGGGGAGTATATTAACTATATCAAAACTAACAAGAGTTTGCTAGAGGGAAGCAGACTTCAGCATAAATCACAATACATTTTCTCCAAAGTGTAATACTACTAAAAGAAAAACATTATCTGTTCAAACATACCAATTATTCATATCTTCAAAAAACACAAATACTGTTTTGTAAACTCATTTACAAAATTGTTATAGAATTCTTTATGGTTTATGCATTTGGGATCATTTAGTGAACAAAGTGCACAATCACATAAAACTACAGTTATTTCAGAAATAGGCAACCTTCTATGTCTGTAAGACATATTATGATTTGTTTTTAGTTTGGACTTTTGTTACAAGGCAAATGTTAAGATAAAATGGGAAGAGGCTGAAGTTATAAAAACGGTAACACACCCTGAGGAAATATATACAGCGGAAAAAATAATGATATATGAGAAAAGCCGGCATGAAAACATAGTGAATGAAAGGGACAAAGATGGGCTCCCGACGGCCTGGAAATACGCCATAACCAACTATAGTCAAAACATATCAAATGAAGGACTCCTATCCTAGGCTTCTTAACGTTAATTATCTTTTATTTTTATCTATTTTTCTTAGTTTCAGAAGCTTCAGAATATTAATAGTTAGTTAAAACTAAGAATACTTGGCTTTCTTAGTTTGTAAAGTGACTTTTAATGGAACTTATGAAAATTTAAACAGACGTTTCTCTATTTTAAATTTAAATTGATTCCAAAGAAAGAAAAGAACTCCTCAGTTGTTCCTTAATGTTTGTGTTGTTAGAATAGAATTATGATATGTGAGTTGATAATGGCTTTAAAGTAGCCGAAAACGTTCCTCCAAACAAAGTTTTTTGGATGAATAAAGACTATATGGACTGCTCACAAGTGCTGTAATTTCATTTTTATATATTACTTCAAAGAGCAGCTTATTTTTTATTATTAGAATCAAATATATCCATTTATTTTAACTTTTGATAGTAGTAGTGAATTTATAACACATAAATTGGAACTAGTCACAGAAACCATAATTTAAAATAGCAAATATCTCAAAACTTTTTGGAAAATTTAACTTTTTCTTAAAATTTCCTAATTCTGTAATTAATGAATAATTTTATGGAAGTTTAAAATTATGTTCAAAATAATATACCACTAGGGGAAAGTTTGGCTGTTTAGGATCATTTGGATTGCATGTATCCCCTTAGAATTTCTGATTTATGATTGATAATATTTATATTAGAAAATATAGAATAATATATAATGTTAGAAAATTTTTTGCATTACCATTTCTTGGAAGTTATTTCACTTTCTAGACTAATTGTCATTTTAAATTAATTTCTATTAGAATTTTGGATTATTATTTTGGATGAATTCAAATAAATACTCCAATTTATACCCTTTGTTTAATATAAATGTTTTCTTATCTGATACAAAAAGGAATATCCAGCATTTCGTAGAGAAAATGCTCTCTCAACCAATTTTGATGAAATTTAATGTGCATATTCAGAACAATGAGTAAAATATACTTGTCAATTATTGTTTGGAGAGTTTCAACCAAAATATTCTTTCAATTATCATATAATATTAACATCTTAAAAATATTGAAGACTTCAGCCAAATAATGTATATATTTGGCTGAAATCTTCAGTGAGTATTTGACAGTAGAGCAATGATTCCCAACTTTTTTTGGCCATGCCCCACCTAAGCATCTCTAAAATATTGATGTCCCCATGACAAAATTTTTATTATTCAAAAAGTGAACACCTATTCATGTGGAGGAAGCCTAAAAGGCCATTAACTTGGTCTAAACCAGCTTCCAAAGAACATAGCATCTATGATAGAGAAAAATAAAAGAAGGAAAGAACAGTTTAAGTATGGAGGAAAAAATTACTAAGAAATTGTTAAAAATAATAATAATAATAATATGAAGTCATATGAAAAAACAGCAAATAAAGTTTCAAATTGCTATGTACATTCTGATTTTAATTGTAAAAATGTGTATGTCACAATATATACTGTATTTACATATTGTATATGAGGCCCCTAGAACCATAAGAAATGCAAAAACATTCACTGTTAATAACTCATTTCGAATTGCCCCATTAAAAATCAAATTGCTCCCTTGTGGGACATGCACCCCATGTTGGGAACCCACTGCAGTAGAGGCTTCCACTGGAGTGGGTAACTGATGGCCAAGCCAGTATTCACCTTGAAATTTTTTCCCTATATGCTTTTACATTGCTTTCCAATCAATGTTATTTGAGTGAAACTCTAATTTATTTGAAAGTTAAGAATGCATTCAAAAAATCATTATCCTTCTTTCTAATATAATAAGTAACATAGAAAAACATGTCTGCACAGAAAAAAGTTTATTTCAAACAATAAAATTTTGGTCTTCCATAAGGTTGTTTTCAGCTATAATTATAAGCCAGAACATAAAATTCTCAATTACATTTTATTCTAATATTACAATTTATTGTCTAATTTTTCTTAATTTTTTAACTTCTCTTTCTATACTATTCTTATATTTTGTAATGTATTATATTATGTTTTTTATTGTGAATGTTATGCCTTGTATTTTTATTCAATAATACTTTTTTATTACTAGAAATGAACATACCATATATTAAATAATATTCTTCTTGTTTTCTAAATACCGGTAATCAAAAAATATATTAAATAATATTTTTGATATTTTTAATTAAGGACAGATTTATGAAAGGCTGAAAGTTTATCTGAGATAAAATTTTTTCTGTGCAGCACTATTTTTTGTTATTTATTAAAAAATGACTAGTAAGAAAAATAGTGTATATGATATAGCTGATTCTTAGGGACTACAGATATGTCAAACTTAAAAAGAATCAAAATTTATTAAAAGAATAAATTTAAGTATTTTTAAACATGTAAGTTATCTTTAGTACAACAGTAATCAAACAATAATTTAGAACAAATACTTAATTTAAAATTAAAATATGAATAAAGTTCATAATACATAAAATTAAATTCATTTATTTAAGAATGTATATACAAGAATTCTAATGTAGTGAACTGGATTAAATGTTAAAAAATTCTATAACTGAAAAGATTAAAATTATTAATGTATAATTAAAACTTTATTGTGAAAATTATTTTTGATATAACATACCATATATACTTGTGTATAAGCCGAGATTTTTTTTTTCAAAAAAAATTTCTGAAGTAGGGGTTGGCTTATATAAGGATCAAAAAAATCAAATTTTTTTTTTTGGCTGGAGAAATTGAAGTAATAAGCAAAACCATAACTTTATTGAGCGTCTCCTGAAGACCAGGAAGGAAATTTTGTAATAATTCATTTAATATGATGTCTCCTGAATCAGGAAGGAAATTTTGCAATAATTAATTTAATACATTATCAGGTAAAATTTATCTTACTCTGAATTTAGGAAGAAAATTTTGCAATAATTAAAACATAAATCTATACAAACATAAATCTGTACAAGTTTCTGTAAATAGAAGTAGTTTATAAATGTTTATTATATTACATAGAAAAGTGTCAAAGTTATTTCTTGGTCATGCACCATTTCCATGCATTGCTAATTGTGGAAGGGTCGATTTTATTAATAGGTTTCACATTTTCGTTTCTTTTCTTATAAATTGTCAGCGCCTCTGCAATTTTTCCCTTCCTAGGATCTTCATGTTTTGAATTAAGTTATAATTTGTAATAGTGTTGCTATGGCAACGAAATCTTCAAAAATATATGTAGAATTCTGTTAGCGTTCGAAGGAATGTATAAAATATGATTTTATAATGTGATAGTAGCTGAGGAGGATTCGAATAAAGAATCAAAAGTGCTTCTACCATAAAAACTGGTGTGTTAAATTTTTTGTGAAAGTTCCTGCCTTTGGTGCTAATATGATTATTAGGTATCCTATTATTCCATCTGGATAACTGATCAATATATATTGAATAGCTTTTGAATCCAATTTGTTTTTTCTTTGTCCGTTTTTTTATTATACTCTACGCCCTGCATCCATATACCCTAAGGTGATTTAGCTGGACCTGTTTCTCTATCCAAAATGCCTCTGGCATGCAGTCTTTGATCGCTTTCGATGGACATTTATTTTGTATGTGACATACAGTGACTAATGCATTGGCCCGTAGTATTTTTGTTATACCTGATTTGATGAGTAAGCATCTGGTCATATCTAGGAGAGTTTGATTCATTCTCTCTGCAACCCCATTTTGCTCTGGCTTTCCTGGGACCATTCACTGTTGTCTAATGCCGCGATCGGTAAACTTTAGAACTTCAAGGACCACTACAAATATAATTTTTATTTTGCGGACCACCATCAAAAATTTTTCACGGACCACTAGTGGTCTATGGACCACCATTTGGCGACTCCTGGTCTAATGCCATGACTACGTAATACTTTCACTTTTGTTCCATGGAGATTTTCAGCCATGTGCCTGAACTCATGAAATTTATGAAAGACTTCATTCATGTTTTTTATAATACCTGCTTAACTTACAGGGCCGCCGAGAGGGGTTGACATCCGTGACTTTTGTCACGGGCCCGGCATTGAAGAGGGCCCGCTGTTGGGCTCTGATGTATCATATAACATGTCTGATAATTTGCAGCCCGCCGCTAAAACGCACTGTCTATCACCCAAATAAGCACCCAAAGCAGTCATGCCAAAATAAAACTATTTTATTTATAATATGGCATATAATGTATCGAATTTTGAATTTATTTTACATTTTTTCAAATAAATATTTAATGTTTTATATGGCTTTTTTATTAAACCAAAGTGATGCCCTTTTTAAGTGGGGCCCGGACCACAGACTTGTCACGGGCCCGAAAATTTCTCTCGGTCGCCCTTCCTGCTTACACTCTTTACTAAACTATCAAGCAATAAAAGCACTATAATGCAGTAGAGAAATATTTCAAAACGGTTTTATTAATGAACAAACGTTTTCCGCTTTTTAAGACCATCCTCAGGTTCTTAAACTCAAATATAAAGAATTCGAATATGCTTAATGGCTTCAAAGAACATTCAGAGTTTGAATTGAACTCTGAATGTTCTTTGAAGCCATTAAGCATATTCAAATTCTTTATATTTGAGCTTAAGAACCTGAGAATGGCCTTAAAAAGCCAAAAACGTTTGTTCATTAATAAAACCATTTTGAAATATTTCTCTACTGCATTATAGTGCTTTTATTGCTTAATAGTTTAAGACTTAATTCTTTGTTTTCATTGGGTATACAGTCATATAGCGTGTATAGTCATCCACAAATGTAACAAAATAGTTTGATCCTCCCTTCGAAGTCAATGTAATTTTTCTAACAATATTGGAGTGAATTAGTTCAAGCAGTGCACTGATTTGGGTGGTTTCAGCAGTCGGGAAGCTTTTCATTCTTAATTTTCCAAGTAAGCAGGCTTATCATTTTTCATGGTTTGTTAATTACCTGCTTTCACTTTCCCCTTCTTTGCACAGCTTTCTTAATGCTCCTTGGTGAAGATGGCCAAATCGTTAATCCCATAATGTTTCATTAACAGTCTTGGTTAGTTTTGATGATGGCTTAGTTTCTTCTACTGTGTACAGTCTATGGTCCTGCATAGCTCTGAGAATGACCTGGCCATCTTTTGACTGAAGAACTGAGAGAACTATTATTGGTGTTTTATGTTAAGATTGGTTTTGATATTTCCCTAACAGCTTTGACGGCTGTTATTAGTGTCCCTCGGTTTTCCTCTTGTTGAGGTTCTTCCAATAGGTTTCTGTGTTTCTTTTTGTGGGGTCATTATTGTTCACGGTTTCTGGGATTTTCTTTTGTTCTTTTGATATTACTTTGTTTCCTTTTGTTTCCTTGAACTATTTGATTTAATTTGCATTAGTACTTTTGTTTATTTGTATTTCTAGTTGTTTCTCATTACTATTTCTTTCTACTTTTGATTTTTCAATAGTTTTCTTTTGATTCTAGTATGTTTCCAATTGTTTATCTCTGTTTCTATTGTTTCTAATTGCTTTATTTGGTGTCAGATTTCCAATATCAGAATATAATGCCAATGGCGTAGAGTGAATGTGTTTGTGAGAATGGATTCTTATTTCCAGACAAACTACCTCCTCCGGTGCACTTCAGCTGTAGGTTTTTCTCCAATGACAAATTTTCATTGGTTTTTCTCAATGGCTGAGATGCGTTGGTGGTATGTCTACTCCATACTTTCTTTCTTGTGGGAGTGGAGATATCAGAATATTTAGGTTAGGTCTTGTTGAGTATTACTAACAACTTCGTGTCCTATCAATTCTTTAGCTGAGTGACTGTGATATGTTGATTATAGCCTGTCAATTCTTAAGGTGAGTGACTGTGGTATGTTGTTTTTAGCTATAAGTCTAGTTTTAAGTTACTAACATACTAACATTTAATTAAATAAAAAAAAATAAAAATAAATAGAAATAAAAAAATTAATTAGTTTTAAGTGGAATAAACAGGAAAACGATACACTGCCTATATGATATAGAAAAATTAACACTTTAGCACTTTTAAAACTAGAAAAATTAACACTTTAGCACTTAGGCAGGTCGAGAAAAAACATATAATAAATTAACTTTTTTAAATAGCAGTAGCGCTTTCGACTTTTTATTAAAAATCCTCTTCAGCTACACACAAATAGAACGTCTAGTAAACACAATTCTTAGAACATAAAATAGAATGCATAAGTTTTTTTAAAATTTAACAGTAAAGGATAACCATTTTTAGATATAAATAAAATAGAATGCATAAGTTTTTTTAAAATTTAACAGTAAACGATAACCATTTTTAGATATAACATATAAGTTACAGCCTCAAAATTATTTACAGACAAAATGAAAAAGTTTAAAAAATAACAAAATTAAGGACTAATCATTAATATTAACAATACACAGTTAAAATAACATAATTAATTAATTTAAACAAAAATTATTAAAAATTATGTAATCTTGGTAGATGTAATTTCCATAACCCTATAATTATGGAGTTTTCATTATAAAATAATTTTGCTAGAAGATTTTATTATTTTCTATCTTGTAACTTGCCAGCAGCATTTATAACAGAGTTTGTTTTTAGGAAGTACATGTAGTATATTCTAATTGAAACTGATAAACTTTGATATAAAATAATTATTAAAATTAGAATTTACTTTTAAATTATTATGCTAGGGGTTAATTTTGCTAGAATATTTAGTTTAAGGAAATACATGTAATTTTGTAACATGTACAAATACTCTTCGAACTTAGAATGGATTTTGATTTTAAAAATTTTGAACCTCACCATCATAAGTCAGAAACAATTAGAAGTCAAAAATGTCCAAAATTTATGGATTTCTCACTACTAATATTTACTAGAACATACTTAGGATCACACACCTGTGCCAATTGCATCAAACTGTCCAAATCGACAATGTTGCTACAAACTGCTACAATGCATCATTTTTCCATTTTTGTGCCAAATCCTTGACCTGCTGAGACAAGCAATCATGGATTTGGTCCAAAATAACAGTTTTCATAATTACTTGTGTCGTAGCCAAATCCACATAACACAAGCGATCATAAAAACTGTTATTTGCTGACCAAAAAAAAATCTGCTTCAACAGTTTGCTGGAAGTGATCTATTATGATCAAAAACTACACAGGTTTTATTTTACAATATTTAATAATTGTTAAAGAATGCAGACATTTTTCATATTTCGTCTATATGGCAGAATGCTGGAAAATAAAATAGCCAATAATAAAATTTTCTCTCTCATGGAAACAATCACCATTTTCAATGTGATATGCATGATTTTAAGCAATATTTTCAGCTTTTTGATCACAAGGAAAATTGCAGAGAAATTTAATATTCTTTTTTAAATTAATTGTTATTGGATTTGAAATATATGACGACAATAATTCTAGATCATATGACTAACACATCTTGCCATTGAAAATCAGACTGAGTTGGAAAATGTTTTATGCATGTGCAAATCAATTTGAGTGTATGTTTTCCTTGCAATGTAACAAACCTCATAACATTACATGAAATACACACAAGGTTTGAAATGATAATAATTATGATGAGACACACTTAGGCTAGCAGTTGTCTTTATCATAAGTGATGTCACAAAGTTAAAATCTTCAAATGGCTTTAACTCTATTCATGTACCAGAGAGAAATATGGTCCTTTTGGAAAGTTTTCTCTATTTGTTGTCATTTTTTGATTGGTCCTACTTTTGTTACTATAGTGGTAATGTAAAATTGTACAAATTGAGGTTTAAACACAATATTAGTACTGATGTCATGCTTGATAAGGAGGCTTGACAGTGAAGTAGCCAAAGGAAATGGTCTGAACACTGAAAGTTTTGGTTTTGATTCTCAGTTGCCATCATTTTTTCTACTTTGCACATTGATTGCTTGATTTTAAATTTCTTTTTATTAATAAATGGATTTTTGGGAAAAATTTGATAATTGTATATAACAAAGTCAGGGAACAACTATATAAATATTATTTTAAGTTTACTAAATTTTTTTCTTATCTAATTTTATTATTTTGGTGTATTTTTCTACATAATGTATTTGGTAGGATTGTTGTTTATCTACACCACACTTGTTACTCAACTTTTAGGATGAATCTTTAACATAATAGAATCACCCTTTGCACTTTTAATCACCTATCAGTGGTGATGAATCTAAGAACTTATTTATTAGAGAACTAATCTAGCAATATAAAAAGTATATAGTTCAGAAATGGCAAAGATCAAGCAAGCATTTGGGTTGTTATAAATGGTGATGTTTACTTTTCTTAATTAAATTGCTTGTTATACCAAATTTTATAATTGTTGAATTTTTATATTTCAAATTATTAAATTTTCTCAAATATACAAAAATTTCAGTGATACTGTGATGGAGGGGGGAAAAAAAAAAATTTGAGAAAACTTTTGAAGTCTGCAACTAGAGGCAAAATTGAAAGATGTAATGAAAGCACATTGCTTGAATGATTTAATTTTCAAAATGATGAAACAAAATAAATGATGAAGTCAGTAAAACAAGGAATATATAAATTAAACTGATCCAGAATCTAAATTATTTGAAATTATTTAAAAAATTATTAATAATTTATTAAAAATTATTCATAGTTTGCAAATTAAATTGTCATTCCATTTGTGCCAATATACATATATTCTTACTCATCCGGTAAATTAAGTCTTTTTAATCCTAATATATTGCAAGATACTGATGCAAATGAGGATGTTATCAGTACTTACTGCAAGCCAGGGAATAAAACAGGAAGATCTCTATTTTATATACTATTCAACAATTGCAATCAGCATGGAGTTACTGCAGTAAAATGGCATGCAAAGAATGTCTCATGTTGTAAATTGCTCAAAAAATTATGGAAAATATGAAGTTCTGAAACAACACTGTGTGTATGAGAACTGCTGAAACAATGTTATGTATGATTGCTGCTGAAAAAATATTCCATATATATTAAACACAGTAATGACAAATATATTTGCAGCAATGTTTCCTGATAGTAAAATTGCATCAAATTTTGATTGCAAAAACTCCAAACTATCATATATTATTTTTGATGGGTTAAGACTATATTTTTAAGATGAGCTTACCAATGAAATTATTAAATCTCAATTCCATTATTCTATTCAGATTGATGAAACTCCACTCCTAGAAAACAAGAATTCATCAGTTGGATATTCTGATGAGATTTCATTCTGAAACTCACAAAAAGGAACTGTTCATCACTGAGAAACACATCATATTGCTCTTACAACATCTGAAAAGAGTGTATTGTGAATTTGCTAAAGTGTTTGCCTGGGAATAAATTACTTAGTGTTTATTCTGATAGACTAAATGTCATGAAATCATATGAAATCAGGAAAATGAAAAATTTGCATCCAGAGTTAGTGGACATTGGTGAATGTACTTTGCATAAAGTACATGTTTTTCCCATGCCTTAAGTTCTTTTTCTTTTAATATAGGAAAATCTTGTGATTGACATTTATTACTTTTTCAAATGGTCTTCTGTTCAAAGCTGAAAAGTAAAGGAGAAAAGTAAAGGTAAAAGTAAAGTTCAGCTTGGATTGCCAGAAAGAGTCTTTTTAAGGTACATTGATACTCACTGGCTGGCACTTCAAGATTCAGTGACTCACATAATCAAGCAGTTTCCTGTCTTAAAAGAATTTTTTAATAAAAGCAGTATATTGAGGTGTGACAGTGCATGCTTACAAAAATCTGTGCAGCTTTTAATGATAAATGTTATTTCCCAAATTGTTATTTTTACAAAATGTTGAAAAAATTTTTATAGATTTTTTAGTTGTTTCAGACACAATCTCCTCTTATTCATATTCTGTTTACTGAAATGGTTCAACTGTTGAAAACAGTAATGGGAAGATTTCTTAAAAAGCAGTGTTTCAGAGACAAACAAGGTGAGCAATTAAAATTTGTAGATGTAGATGATGGACAAAACTAGAAATAGCATATTGATGTTGATTACAACACTGAGAAGATTATAGAAGTAGTTTGTAATTCAGAAAAGATTATTTTCTGATGGGTACTAGATTATTGTGTTACAACTGCAAAGTATCTCATTGAGAAATTATCTCTTGAAAATAAAATTTTATAGACTGTGACATTTTAACACATCGAAATTAGAACAACATTCCTATCTGGATATAAAATTCATTGCTTCATAAATACTGGCAAATGTATGATTAATAGCAGATATAAATTAAATTTAGAAAGTATAAATGCATTCAGAGAAATCAAATTGTATGTCAAGTGCTGTTATGATAACACAATTAAAAATTTTATCATAACCCAAAGATTTTAAAATATATAAAAAATTGAGACAAAAGAAAATGGAAAGGATGCAAACCATCAGAGAATGTAAAAAAAGAAAAAGTAATAAAGATTCTATAAGTAATAGAGAAATTCAGTTAAGAAAAAAAGGACATGAACTTAATGAAAGACTATATTTTACTTACAGCTCTATTACAGGATCCAAATTTTCCTTATAAAACGTTTTCGGCCTTTCTAGGAGACCCTCTTCAGTATTCTACATAGATGTTCTTATTGTATTCGTTTTCTTATTGTAATATCTATGTAGAATACTGAAGAGGGTCTCCTAGAAAGGCCGAAAACGTTTTATAAAGAAAATTTGGATCCTGTAATAGAGCTGTAAGTAAAATATAATTAATTTTAAAGAAAGACAGGAGTACTAATACTATTAATGAAAGACTTAAAGCTGCACAACTGTACTGAGTAATGCTCAGCAAGTAATAAAAAATGGCATCCAAAGAAATATGCAGTGGAAAGTGGAAAAGTTTTGTGGACAGATGTTACTTTTCAAGAGAAGAATAAGGAAGAGGTTTCAAAGTTTCAGAAAAAGAAAAAAAAATTAAGTTAATATTTATGAATTTCTACTTTTTTTATTGAAACATTTCACTTCTTATTTTTCTCATGCTCATTCATTTAATTAATTCATTTTTTATATGCTAATTAAATCTTGCTTTAATTTTTAATGTTAGCTAGCAAAGCCTGCTTAGAATTTATAAATGTATCATCTTGTTTTATGAAGATGTTTTTTTGATATATAGTAGTATATTTATTTGTATTTAAATTTGGATTTAACTTGCAAATTTAATATTCACAAACAATTTAAAACTTCAGAATGTAATCATTTGCTTCAATTATATAAAATTTAAAGTTTTTTGATACAAAATGATAAAATTCTTAATTAGTTTTGTAATAGGCTTTTGTCTGTTATAAAACTGATATGAAAAGTTATTTTACTCTTCTACAAAACTGATACAAAAAATTTTTTCCTGATACAAATCTGATTGAAAATTGTTTTGGTGAGTGTGATCCCTGTATTATCTTAATAAACATAAAGAACACAAAACTACAGTCATCAAACACAAATAAGGACACCTTTCATATATTAGACTATTGGGTCTGAAAATCAGACTCAGGTCAGTATCAATATCATAATTTATAAATGATATGACAAACTCATATTTATGACAAATGATAAATCAAGGCATTTGTAAGTCAAGGATTACTGTACTTTAGATTAATATTTATGTTATATAAAAAAAAATATA
>AYEL01065992.1:0-15266 GCA_000484575.1 Olivierus martensii
TTATATAAAAAAAAATATATATATATAATTGATAGATTGTACCAAAAGTTAGTATTATCATTTATTTAGTCACATTTTTACTTCAATATGTTCATTAATGGCATAAGACTTGTACTATTGAGAATCTGGCATACTTTAAAATTCAAGGATGCTAAATTTCAGAGAATTTAATGTATAATTTTGCAAATTAATATTGTGTAATTTATTAGAACTATGAGAAAAAATTATATATTCTAGCATTAGTTTTATACTAAAAGTTTCCTACTGTATTAGAAGACTGTGGTTAATAAAATGTATCATCTGAATAACATGAAAAAATAAATTTTTATTTATTATAAATTTTCGTTTACAAATTTGCTATACTTTCTATTAGAGAGTACTAAATATTATATTTTTGAAAAATATAAATGATTTAAAACAATTTTTTAATGAAAGATCAATAATAATTAAAATTTGTTTTATCAATAATCTTTTATTCTATTTATTTGAGAGTATTCCTTATTTGAATCTATTTATCATTAAATTTTTTCTATGAAATATAAATACATAAAATTTTTTGTATACATCCTAATGAATGAATTAATTAATTAATTTTCAAAAGCAAGATAATGTTTTAAATGTAATTTATTGTTTTATGAATTTTTGTTTAGTTCTTAAATATTTTATATAATAGCAAGGTGCAGAAAGTATTCATCGAATTGATGTTACATCATTATTAAGATATGAAGAAATATTACCTGTTGTAACTCTGAAATCATATGTTGTTGTTCTTCGGTGAGTCATAATTTTAATAATACAGTATAAAAATATTTTATTTTTTAAGTAATGAAACTAAAGTGAAATAATTGGATAAAATTTATATACTTAACAACTGATAATACTTTGTATTATGTCATTAAATGTATAAATATGAAATAGAAAATAAAATAAGTGATACCAGTTATTTTATCATCTTATAAAATGTTTTTTTCTGAAAAATCATGTTTTCTTTTCTTTATTATTAATATTTTTATTTATAATAGATTAAATTTTGATTTAAATGTTAAGATATATAAATTAAAAACTTGGCATATTTTTACTCTAATGTGAAGATTATATTATAAAATGTAAATATTTTATTTAAACAATAATAGAAATTAATATTTGAACATTAAATGTTCCTTATTTGTTCACATTTAGCCAAATTTTTATAAAATCACTATGATTATCAGTGTTTTTGCAAGAGTAGGATGAATTAAAGCATAATTTTCAAAACCATTTATTTTTTACAAATTCTAAAAAGCAATTTTCTTCAAAAATTTACATTATTATACTTATTATTATACATAATTTACTAAATTTTAACATAAATCAATATATAGTTTCTTTTACAATTGTTGATAAATACTGTACTTTCTTTTACAATTAATTCACTGCATTTGCTAAGATGCATTTCGACCCAAATGGTCCTCTTCAGTTAAGTGCAGGAATTGTAAAAAATTTTAACATATTTTGTAAAAAAGATATTAAAATGTTGCCATTCCTAAAAATACAATGGGATTATCAAATTATATTATTACTACTAATAAAATAAAAACAATAAACCTTACATTTGAAAAAACATGGAGTACAATTTACATTTAGTAATGTGTGAATTCTTCTAAATTCTATTAAGTGAGTCTTCAAAAATTTAGTATTTCTATAATGCGATAAAAACTTTTTAAAGTACATGTAGTATAACTGCTCAACACAATTAAGATTAATAAATTAATGAATTAAAGAACAATTGGAATTTAGACATCAATAACTGTAGGCAATTTGATAGATAATATAGATAATTTGAGATAGCAATATTAAAAAATCTTTTTCTTCTGGTTTAGGTATGTTGTCATTTACGGCCTTTCAGATATATATGTAAAGTTCAGTGCACATTTTTAAAAAGGGAGGATTAGGTGGCTGGGTAAATTATTAAATTGTTTAAAATTTATAAATAGAATATAAAGTTTTTAAAAAAAAATCTTATCGCATTATAGGAATACTAAATTTTCGAAGACTCGCTTAATAGATTTTAGAAGAATTCACACATTACTAAATGTAAATTGTGCTCCATGTTTTTTCAAATGTAAGGTTTATTGTTTTTATTTTATTAGTAGTAATAATATACAAGGTTGTTCAATAAGTTCGCGGAACGGAAATGAAGAAACCAATTTTTATTTGTAAAAATGACTTTATTTTTCAGCGTAGTTTCCCTCAACTTCAATACACTTATTCCAACGGTCTTCTAATTTATGGATCCCTTGACTGTAGTGGTTTTCCGGCAGCTCTGCAAAATATCCCTCCACGAAAAAAATGGGGTGGTATCAATACTTTTGTCCACCACTGTATTTTTGAATGAAGTACTTTCACCATAAAACATCTATGTCAAAATTGAGTTAATACAGTTTTATTAGAACATTTGATTAGAACTAGTTTCAAAATATTATAAATATCGTTAAAAAATCTTTTATTAAAATAACCGAAAATTAATTAAAAATAAATTTATTTTGATTAGCTTGTTTTCAGGTTTTATTTAATAAAAATCGTTCTAATGTAAAAATTTAGCCAATTGAAAATTCAGGAAAAGTGTTATGCATCGACATGTAACTCAATATATTTCTGTCATTTCAATCTGGTTTCGCATCAAATATTTCAATAAAAATCATGGAAATCGCAGGAGTGAATTTTTCTTTATTATTCAAAAAGAGAAATATAAAAAAAAAGAAAACTTTTATTTTCGGTTATTCATGGTTAACTTAGTTGGGACTTTTAATACAGAAAATTCAAAAATAAAATTATTTTATTCTTGTAAATATTACAATAATATATTATACATTTGAGAAAAAATAAATGAAACGTCAGATTCCTTTATAAATACCATTTAAGTTATTTTTAACTTAAATATGAAATTATTACTTGATGTTCAGATATAAAAATTTAATATGAAACATAAAATTTTAATAAGCTAAATGCCTGATGACGAACCATTATTTGATATCAAAAAAAAAATAATTATGAATATTTATGAAAATATTCAAATTTATATTCATTTTCGACGACAATATAAATGAAAACATGAATTTAATATATAAACATGAAAACATGAATTTTAACTTGCAAAAATTGTGTTAATTATATGACATAATCGCTTCTAATCTACAATGAAAAAATCTATTTTACATTTTATGAATTTTTTCATTTTTTATATTTTTTACAATAATCTTTTCTCCATATTTAAAGTATTTAATCGAAATAAAAATAAGTATCAGTGACTTCATTCTGAAACACACAATTGCTTTTGAATTATTATTTGATAAAATTTTCTATTAATGATATTTTTTATGCGTCAATATCAAAATTTAAAATGATTGATTATACCATGTAGGCTATCGTATGAAAATTATTGAAACATGAATTGGATTTTTTTTAAATCTTATCATCAATCAAAAAGACAAAATCATTTGTTTTCTCGTTTCGAAATTTTAAAATAGCTTTTTGATTATTTCTACTATTGTCCTATCTACCAGAAATGTAACTTTTAATATAAATCAAATATATTTCTATAGAATTATTAAAATTTACAAGTTTTATTATTTTTGTATTTCCGTGAAATGAAGATTTTATTAAGATTTGCATAAAGCTTAGAATTACATTTTATACAATATGAATGTTATATTTTCATTACTATTATATATCACACTTTTAACAATTACTGTTATTTTTTATGAGGATATGCGAATCGAAATTAACTTATCTAACAATCCTTTTTTTTATAAATTGAAAGTTGAATATAATAATTTTTTAGTAGCTGAAATAAATTGATTACTAACATTGTTTCCTTAATATTTTTATTTACAATTTTCATCAAATTTTAATAATTTTTCTAACAACGTAAGTGATGTTTATTTTAAATTTAAATAAACTTTCTTCAAAATAAACCTTCGAGTATCATTATAATATAATAGAGTTATTGAAAATAATTAGCAATTGAATAATTCAATATTTTGCAAAAAGTGATGTTTAATGTTTTTCTTCTCGCTTATATTATTATTAAAATTAATTCAATAAATATTGTATTAGAATGTGTTACGCATGTCATTGTTTTCCATTTATATGATAACCAAGTTAGTTAAGATCGATAAATCGATCACTTTTTCCTTTTCATTATTCGATTTTTATATCTGTTTATAAAATTTAAAATGATCGATATCAAATAATTATTAATTAAATATAATTAAAATAATTCGGTAATAATAAGATTTCGATCATTTTTAAACTCTTGATCTCATAGTAAATGCCTATAATACATGAGAATTTCATTCAAATTTTAAAATATTTATGAGAAATATTTTTCAAAATATATGAACAACTATTGCTAAATTATGTCAGCGATATTGATCGCTTATAGATTTTTAATAGCTTTGGGTCATAACTCGTACGAATTTAATTCGCATCGGATAAGTTCGTAAGTTATCGCATTGACAAACTGACATGCTTAATTTATATATAATTTATATTAATTTATATAATTTATATAATTTAGACAATAATAGAAATGTTGGTATTTTAAATATAAAGGAAGGGTTTATTTCAAAATTCAGGAACAAATATTTTTAATATATTTGAGATAATATGAGTTGTACTTGGGATATGAGTTTTATATGCAGAAAAATGGTGTTTTAAAAATTTGATGTGCAATATTTAAAATTTACTAAAACATTTAACAATTATAAAATAAATGCTTTATATTTAAAATTAAAGCCAAATTAATTAATTAATTTGACTTTAATTATACAGTCAAACTCCGAGAAGATGCCACCATCCATTTGGGGACGATTTTGGCAGCTAATCATGGTTGGCGGTTTATCGAAAACACGTGTAGTATTGAAATGAAAATGAACTCTGAATTTAGTAAAGTTAATAAAATACAATACATTTATATTTAGCATCCAAACTTAACATTTCTAAAAAACTGTATACTTTACAGTATATATTCCATAATGTATATGTACAGCAGATGTTTTCTATGAATAGAAAATATGTCCATCTGCTGTTCTTTGAGTTTTCTGTAAAACACAATGTACACAGCTTACTATACAGTATTCTTATTTGCTCAGTATGCAATAAACAATGGAAACGATCTGAGTCTTATGATCATAAATTTTTTACAACCTAGATGTGAATCAGGCTTAGAGGTGAAAGACACATGATTAACTGTTAACTCCATCTCTCCCACATGCTGATTACAAATAAATCCCAGAGATCTTTTAATACTGTATTGATGAACTTCGGGATGTAAGTCACCTTACATACCCCTGGTGGATTAACGAGGACAAATACAATATCAAAAGGAATATTTGTTTAGATGTTTCTACTGGTGGATGGTGTCTTATCAGGGTTTGCCTATTCCATTAATGTAGGAAAATCCGTTCTGCCAGATTTCTTGACAGACAGTGAAGTGACAGCTTAATGGGAGACATCTTATTGGGGTTTGATTATATTATATTAATAATTAATTATAATATATTAATTAATATCAATTAACACATTCTGAAATTGAGAACTTAATTTCCACTAACTGAAAGATCGCCAAATATACATGGTTTTGAGAATTTCTATTATGTGAAAATGGGTATTAATAATTTGATGTAGTTCTGTTAACCATTGTTCTTAACGGAAAGTTGATGATAATATTTATGATATCAAAACATTACTAAATAAAACTTTTAGTGTATTTATGATACTGCTATGTGTGCTATTTAATTATTATAATTTGTTTATATAGTTATAGAGCAGGTAAAAATAGAACTGACAAAGTGAGAATAGGTGTTTTTCTTTCTGCCAACTCAATAAATTATTTTTTTAAATCAGCATCATCAATAAATGATGATAATTTCATAACTTGTATGATTTAATTCATATAGCTCAGGCCATAAAGTGGAAATTAATAAGTTTTAATATTGTACAGCACAGGGATTCCCAATTTACAATGGATTGTGTTCAAAAATTTTGGTCATAGTTCAAATCTGTCATAACTGTGAACACGATTTCCCATAAACTCAATGTTATAAATTGAGGTTATATTTCCCAACCATCAGAACTAGAATATTCAATATTTTTACAGCTCTATAAGCGGGAGTATTAATATATCTTTATAAATTACACTCAAATTTTATATTATACACTTTTTATTCAGTTAATCCAAAGTGCTTTTGGCATATTTATAGCCCTCTTCAGCAATACAAACTATTAACTAATTTAAATTAAGAAATTTAAATTTGTTACTATAGAAACAAAAACATTAAAATTAAAGTCTATAATCTGTATAACTATACAATAATTCAAAAATACATTGAAATAACATTAATACTATATACGACATAAATATATTACATCAGTATAGAAAATTATCATTGTTATGGATTATATCACTGTTAAGATATTACTGGAAAGTCGCATATTGCTAACAAATACCAATAATAGATAATTATAAATAATCTAATGGTTCTAACGACACTGAAATCCAGAGTTTGGCCTGAGCTCAGGTCTTTTTCTACTTTCTAACTTAAATATAATCAAATACAAAACAATCTATCAAGAATAACATCTAACCAACAAAAATGAAACTGGAACTTACAATTAAAAGTATCAAATAAGTGTTAGATCTAGAACAACAAAAACGATGTTTAAACTTATGCTAATAAATTGAATAAATTCTCAAAACAAGTTGAATAACAAAAAATATAAATTTATTAGACTCAAAACACTTACAAAAGTGTTAAAGCTTTATTTAAACTATAATAAAACAGATTCAAATAACCAACAAAACTTATTTAATTGAAATTCAAATATCCAAAAATCCAATTATTCACAATAAATAACCTTAAATCTTACTTAAGTTCTAATACTTCTACCACCGATACAAACTTCAAGCAATTGTAGATCTTTACAAGAAATTTGAATGTCACTTAGCCAGTTCTACGTCAATACAACACCTCGGTGTGTTGTTGGATACATAAGCTTTTATACTGAGTGATATATAGTCCCAAGCTTGGTTCATTTGCATAAATTCATGTAACAATATCAAATTTATTAGCTTACAGAATAATCAATTCATGTCATCCTCTTTATACTTTAATTATATACCAAATAAACATTGATAAGGGATCATTCTTATATTCTCATATCGACTCAGTGATAAAATTATGTAGATTAGATGATGTCATAACTGAAAAAGCTCGTTTGGAAGACGGATGTCCATTCCATAAACACGTGATTGCTAAATCCTATGACTGAGACGTGGAAGTAAGTTAACTCTTAAACAAAAATATAATATGTTAAATAATATTGAATGTAACGATAAATAATAAAATAATAGACAAGATAGGTCAGAGTTAACCTCTTCATTTTACATTATGGTTGATTCTGTTTTCGTTTTTTCTAGCATCAAATCCATGCTGGACTAATTGTATTAGGTTCTATGATGTTAGTTACATTATATACTTTTAATTTCTTATCCATTATGCTGATCATTTCCACTATTCTGCCTTTCAGTGGGTTACACTCCTTCCTAATATCTTTAGCATCATCCCAGTTTATTAATGTATCATAGTTAGCAATTCTCTATGATGATAACATCTCACTGTTTCCTGTAGTGTCTTTTTTATGCTCTATTATTCTTTTTTGTAAAAAGTGGGAAGTATACCTTATGTGCATTTCATCCTTCCGTGTATTTAAGATTTTAAAGGTAATTTTGTATACCCCAGCAGACTTGTTCCATTTTATAGGATCTTTATCATTTCACAATAGATTAAAAATGGTGTTCCTTCTATTATATACCATTTTATTATTAGTCATCTCTAATTTTCTTTTAAATTTCCTAAAAATTCTCTCTACAGTATGTGTCTTTCCTTTCATGTTATGTGTATTATTGTTGTTGCTTGTGTGATTTTTTTCCCATATCTTTACAATGGTGTTTCTGTTGTAACTGTGCAATTCCCTTTTGGTGGAGTACCCATTCTAGTTCTTTGTTAATGATGGCCTGGTTGCTGCAATATGTTGTCATCTTTTGTAGCAGAGTCCTAAATGCTGCCATTTTATAGTGCCATGGTTCCTTTGCTGTTGCTTTAATAAAAAATGGGATATTGAAAAGACAAGAATAGGATGAACTAATTGTTAGTTATTTAGATGTGAACATTAAAATTACTAATGGCGAATATGTCACATCAGTATTTAGGAAGAATACATATATCCCATTTTCTGTAAAAGTGGCAGCAAAGGAACCATGGCACTATAAAAAGGCAGCATTTAGGACCCTGCTACAAAGGATAAAAATGCATTGCAGCAACCAGGACACCATTAATGAAGAACTAGAATGGGTACTCCATGAAGGGGAATTGCATGGTTACAACAAAAACATCATCTTAAAGATATGGGAAAAAGTCACACAATTATGGTGTGTTTAGTGTGAAAAAGTCACATTAAACACACCATCAGCGACAACAATAATCACATGACATGAAAGGAAAGACATACTCTAGAACAGAATCTTTAAGAAATTTAAAAGAAAATTAGAGAGGATGACTAACAATAAAATAGTATATAACAGAAGGAGTACCATTTTTAATCTATTGCAAAATGATAAAGATCCTATAAAATGGAACGAGTTTGCCAGAGTATACGAAATTCTCTTTAAAAACTTAGATATACAGTGGGATGAAATGTACATAGGGTATACTTCCCACTCTTTACAAAAAAGATTAATAGAGCATAAAAAAGATGCTGCAAGAAACAGTGAGAATATTAAATACAAGCACTATAAGCAGTAAAACAATTTATTTAAACAGAAGAAATGTTTTTGATTCATTATGGATCCTCTTCAGCTTCTAGGAACATATTTTAAATTCAAAAAGTTTACATTCATCATTCGAGTTATTTCATAATAATTCAAATGATGAATGTGTGAGACCCCGGGCGGTATGTTTCGGGATTTAGTTGACATGTCAGAACTTAGCCTTTTGAGTGGTGGTGGGCTTCGCATAGGCTGGACAGGAGAATGACGGAGTGTTCCGAAACAGACTGATTTAGACTACAAGTTTAGCCAATATTAACATATTTATTGTGCGAGAGAGAGTTCTTTACACAATTAACAAACAGATGAAATCATCTAAGGAGGATAGATACCTTTTGTTATAATTGCGATGACAATTAATTTACGTATCAAAAAAAAACGTTCTTTCACTAATCAATGATTGGTTCCTTATCGTTATTTCATCTTTCTTGCTGGCGTTGATTCCTCGTTAGTCCATTAAGGAAGGCTTTTTGTAAGGACTTTAGCAGTGGTAGAAGGTGACTGATTTCTTTGATCTCTGGAACTTGACCTCTCTACGACCGTCTCGTTTGGTGATTGCAACTCAATTTCGGGTCGGGTAGGGAGGTGACTTACTCCTTCGGCAGTTAAGACTTGACTGCTTGACAGGTTAGGAGGCAACCTCTTCCTTCTGTGACTGGGACTCGACTGACTTCAAAGAATTTCCTTTCTCCTAGGTCCGAATTTGACCTCTTCAACCTATTGAATGAACACAAAAATGTGTATCTACGAGAATCACTTGTTATAGCAGAAACGGAACATCATAAACGAGCAACCTAGTACGTTGTTCTCCAATGCATGGAGTTACAGAATTATCAATAAGTTATGAACTTTTCAAGTTGAGATTATTGTTATTTTGTTAATATGTCCACATTTACTTATAAATATGTATCTCTTATTAATAGTTTGTTTTTAATTTTGATACTCTGTTAAATGTTTAAAACCTTTTCTGTATATGGTGACATAATAACTCGAACGATGACTGTAATCTTTTCGAATTTAAAATTTGCTCCTTTAAAGGCTGAAGAGGATCCATAATGGATTGAAAATGTTTATTCCGTTTAAAATAAATTGTTTTACTACTTATAATTTTCTATTGTTTTAGTTCTTATATTCTGAGATGAGAAATATTATTATTTAATATTTCTCATCTTAGAAGCAGAGCTTGAATTAATTAACAATGAGAATACATTGTGATCACAGAGAATTGCTAACTATAATACAGTAATAAACTGGGATGATGATAAACTTATTAGGAAGGAGCATAACCCACTGAAAGGCAGAATAGTGGAAGCAATCAGTATAATGGATAAGAAATTAAAAGTATATAACATAATCAACATCATAGAAACTAGTACAATTAGTCCAGCATGGATTTGATGCTAGAAAAAATGAAAATGTTAATCAACCATAATGTAATACCTCAATATTGATGTCATATATAGTATTAATGTTATTTCATTGTATTTTTGAATTATTTTATAGTTATAGAGGTTGTAGACTTTAATGTTAATGTTTTTGTTTCTATAGTAACATATTTAAATTTCTTAATTTAAATTAGTTAGTTTGTACTTGTTGAAGAGGACTATGAATATGCTGAAAGCACTTTCGATTAACTCAATAAAAAGTGTGCAATATAAAATTTCAGTTTAATTTAAAAAGATATATTAATACTTCTGCTTATAGAGCTGAAAAAATATCATATTAGCAAAAAGCAGCATACTGGAATTTTATAGTATAATAGAATATTCAAATGTGTTTTTAAAAATAGAAATATATATTTATTAAAAACTACAAATACTATCTTCATAAAGCAGAAATAATAAGCATAGCACTAAGACAAGTTTATGTTTAAAAAAAAAGTAATAATTATAAAAATGTAGAAAAACTTTTAGTTTTTTAATATATTTATGTTGAATAAATACTGTTTATTCTTTAAACAAGGAAAATGTATAAATTGTACTTAGCAACACTTTATATAGATAAAAATAAAAAATACCATGTAAAAACAAATATTGAATGTTATTTGTGTGTCCAAGTTTCTATCATCAGTCAAATTGTAAAGTAGTTGTTTATTACCTTGGAGGATCCCAGTTCAATTTTTGATCCCATACTTCCAATTTTTCAGAAGATGTCTGGGCTCAGTCAGACCCCATTGAACCCTATCTTTCAACCTTCCTTTGATCCCATCATGGTTGTTGGTCAGCCTGTGGAGCTGTAAAAATGTTCTCAGCCAAAACTGTCCTGCATCAGTGGGGTGGCTTAATTCAAACTAACTTAAACAAGTTTCTAGCAGAAATAATCAATTATTTTTTAAATTATTTTTATTTTTACTGTTTACTGTCATTACACTTGAAGTTTTGATATATAAATGAATGATGCACAGCACAATTTTAAGTGAAAAAAATTTTATTTATTAAAGAATTAAAGTACTTTCAGCTTTAATAAGCAGTCTTCAGTAAGTTTTTGTAAGTTTGTTAGATATAGAATGTTGATTTAAGCATCAAATCATATGGGTTTAGATTGTTTTAAGATTATTAATAATATTGAAATAATAATATAATGTTAATATAGTAAGAGAATATAAATACAATAATAAATTATAAAATAATAAAATTAAATTAAAAATTAAATAATGCATATAAAACTTTTTATTTCTAACTGCATGGTGCCAGTATGTTATATGGAGGATTATCATTGAGTACAAAAATTTGTTTCTATAGAAATTGATAAAAACATTGCCTCTGCTGTTCTGATTTGTGTAATATTGTTAACAGGTTTTAGGACTTCAGCTTGATCCAAGAAAATGTCTATATTATATTCATAGTCTCTCTTTGCTAATGCAATTGTTAATCTGGCTGCCTTCATATTGCTTTTATGTTCATTAAGCCTAATTGATAAAGCCCTTATTGTACTATCTATGTATATTTCATGTTGTTGGAGGGTATTATTGTATATTGGTATAGTGTATACCCCACAGTGTTTGTGCTTGGGTTGAGGGTTTGATAAGTGGTATTGAATCTTCTGTATGGTAATATGAGGTTTCAATATTATCAATATTATAGTTCAATATTATTAATAATCTTAAAACAATCTAAACTCATGTTCTGATGTTTAAATCGACATTCCATATCTAACAAACTTATGAAAACTTATTGGACTGCTTATTAAAGCTGAAAGTACTTTAATTCTTTAATAAATTAAATTTTTACACTTGATCATGTAATAACACCCTTTATATAGAAATATAAAAGGGTTATTACATGATCGAGTGTTCCATATTTAAACCCAATGCAACCACTTAAAAAAGCATTTGGTTCAAGTATATTATATTTATATAATATACTTGAACCTCTATATATTTATAAAGGGATTTATATATATATAGAGTATTATATATTTCTTTACATGTATATTTCTATTTCTATATAAAGGGTATTATTACAAACAAAAAGTAGGAGTCCCAATAGGTGGCACAATGATGAGTTTCATGGCTGAACAAGTGATCCTATCCTTATTAAACACATATGTCTAATGCTAAGATATGTGGATGATGTATTTATTGTTTCCGATAAAACTATGTTTACACCAAACATTTGTCTGTCTTTACTGATCACTCTCTAGGTTTAGATCTTAAAATTGAACAACAGTCTGAGCATAACATAAACTTCCTAGATGTAGATGCTATAATAAAAGACAGAACATTTTACACATCAGTTTATAGAAAAGATACTTATGCTCCCCTCTACATATCCAGATGGTCACCTGACCCATACATCTATAAAACACTGGGTGTTTCAATATTTATTAAAGTGTATACAAACACACTGCAATCGTGTCCAAGCTATCAATAAAGAATTTTCCACTATAGTACAACATGATATTACACAGGATACATGCCCTGCTTTGTACAAACATACTCTATACAGAGGAATAATAGACAATTGCATGATGCAATACAAATCTATACACAAGAACAATCCTGGACATACCTAACATCTTTTCCATACTTGATCCCAATGATGCAACCACTTAAAATAAGTGCTTGGTAAGAAAAACTTCATCTTACCATACGTTAGTCTCAATACCACTTACCACATGGTAAAGAACAACAAACTTCCAACCAAACATATAAATGCTCTGAGATATACTCTATTCCAATATACAATAACACCCTCCAACAATATGAAATATATGTTTTTTAACTTAAACTCTGCTTCTAACACAAGGAATATTAAATACAAGCACTATAACAGTAATAAAAATTTCCAAGTTAACTAAAGTCCGAGCATTACTTTAGTTAACTTGAAGATTTAAAGATAGCAGTTAGGCTAAGAACTTGAGTAATAAAAATTTATTCTAAAAAGAAATGTTTTCAATACATATTGGATCCTCTTCTTTTTAGAATAAATTTTTATTATTGCTTATAGATCTTGTATTTAATATAACATGAAATATATATAGACAATACAATAAGGGTTTTATCAATTAGGCTTAAGGAACAGAAAAGTAATATACAGGCAGCCAGATTAACAACTGCTTTAACAAAGAGGGTCTACAAATATGATATAGATATTTTCTGGGATCGAGACAAAGTTTTAAAACCAGTTAATAACAACACAAATCAGAAAAGAAGAGGTCATGGTTATCAATTGCTATAGAAACAAATTTTTTGTACTCAATGATAATCCTTCATATAACATTCTGGCTCCATGGAATTGTATATAAAACTTTTTATTTTTGTTTTAACAGAATTTCTATCACTATAATTTTAGTGCATGCAGGCAATAGGAACAATAACTAACTGTTAACCATAAATTTATTTACTAATTTACAATTTAATAAAAAATTTACAATGATTTTACAAATTATATTAAAATACTAAAATATTTACAAAAGATTTACAAATTGTAATACATATTTCATAAACTGTAAAGATTGTTTCACAAGGCCATTTAGTACTAAATGGCTTTGTGAAACAATCTTTACAGTTTGTGAAATATGTATTACAATTTGTAAATCTTTTGTAAATACAGGTAGGCCTCGATTAGTGAGAATAATTGGTTCCACGAATTTCTCCCACAGGTAGGCCTCGATTAGTGCAAATAATTGGTTCCACGAATTTCTCGGCTTTCAAAGTATTAACTATATGTAAACTATGGTAATTGGTTCTTTCTTTGTGAGGTTCCGGCCATTAGCTAACCTCACGATGAATAACCACAATACTAACTTAAACTAACTGTTTAAGAAATATTTATTTTCATATTTTACATCATTGTTCAAACTGTTTAAGAAAAATTTATTTTCATATTTTACATCACTGTTCATCATCGGCCATTAGCTAACTTCACAATGAATAACTACAATAAACTTAACACTAACCATTAGCTAAGTTTCACGATGAATAACCACAATAAACTTAACACTAACCATTAGCTAACCTCACGATGAATAACCACAAACTTAACCACTAACTTCAGTTTAAAAGAAAAATTTATTTTCATATTTTACATCATTGTTCATCATCTAAATTATTAGCTAATCTCACGATGAATAACCACAATACTAACTTAACACTAACTGTTTATGATATTCTGGCCATTAGCTAACTTCATGATGAATAACCACAATACTAACTTAACACTAACTGTTTAAGAGAAAATCCACGATGAATAACCACAATAAACTTAACACTAACTGTTTAAGAAATATAGGATGAAATAACCACAATACTAACTTAACACTAACTGTTTAAGAAATATTGATGAATAACTACAATAAACTTAACACTAACTGTTTAAGAAATATTTATTGAATAACCACAATAAACTTAACACTAACTGTTTAAGAAATATTTATTTCCACAATACTAACTTAACACTAACTGTTTAAGAAATATTTATTTTCAGATTTTACACCATATTTTTACATCATTGTTCATCATTTAAATTAATAACCACGATAAACTTAACACTAACTGTTTAAGAAATATTTATTTTCATATTTTACTCGTTATGTTCACCATCTAAATTAATAACTTACCAGGAATTGCGTCTCATACCATCCATCATTTAAATTAATAACTTACCAGGAATTGCGTTTCATGCCATCATCAAACCAGCTGCCAAATCAAAACCAAAATAGCGAATCGAAAGTGGAAATTGAGCTCTGCTTTTATGTTGCTCAATCACATCCATTAGCGTAATCACTAACCTTTTCTTTTTTTCGTTTCCTGTTTTATTGTCAAAAGTGTTCTTCCTTTTATCCATTTAGATACTTTTTAAAAGAGAAAATTCTGTACTATACTGTATGTATATGATAGCAAAGCTAAATAATAGTACAGTAATGTTAAACAGTTAATGGCAAAAAGCCCATCTTTCTG
>AYEL01065993.1:0-24126 GCA_000484575.1 Olivierus martensii
ATTATATTATTATTTTAATATTATTAATAATCTTAAAATGATCTAAGCTTATGCATTCTGATGTTTAAATTGACATTCTCTATCTAACAAACTTATGTAAACTTACTGAAGACAGCTTATTAAGGCTGAAAGTACTTTAATTTTTTAATAAATTAAATTTTTTCATTTAAAGTTGTGCTGTGCATCATTCATTTATATATTTTTATTTTTTTAAATTTTTAGCTTGATTCATCAAAAGTTTTCCGAGACATGGAATCCAAATTCCATCCTGGGCCAGCCCTAGGATGGAATTTGGATAAGTGAATTAATTTATTATACATGATATCATTGCAGACAGATCAGGAAATATTTTTTAAATGAAATAAGATCATCTAACTTTTATAAAAAAGCATTTAAAATCACATGGCTGTCTTTTTTTCATTTATATTATACACCACTTTCTTTGTTATTGAATACTAAGTGATTGAGCATCCTGATGTTCAAACAGCAGTTTCCCACATTCATGGTAACAATATGCAATCAGGTGAAGGATGGGTTGAATGGATTGAGTCTGAACATCTAAAAAAATCCAGAGGAATGATACTCTCAAATTAAATACAAATACTGCATGGTAGAAACACTGCATGCTTCATCCTGGTGATTAAGTCGATTGGCTGCCATTAATGCAAAATCATTGATGACAACCGTCATAAGTATAGATTTTTTTTTGTAAATAATTACCATCATAAGTGTGGATCATTATAACTCAGACTATCGTAAGTTGGGGATCTCTGTATAATGTTTTTAATATAATGTTTATTTTCAGTGAGTCACTTATAAAATCAATATTTTTACAGACCATCAGAAAATAAAATTCAGCCTCTTGGATGTAGAGATATCATACCAGATGGACGACAGATATATGAATTGATTTTAACTTATAACTTTAACATTGTAGGTGATTTAAAATTTTATTTCATAGATTATTTTTAAACTGTATTATTTGGATTAAGTATAAAATATTTTTATTCTGTACTTATCTGCCTATATTAAAATAAATTAAAAAGAAAAAATATTTTAAATATAAACAAAATACAAATAATCTCTACAGTGAACCTTAATTAACTGGATTCAGAAGTTGGCAACTAATTCATAATTTGATAGCATATTGATTATCTGAATCACTTTCACTCAAAATCATTACAGTATCTACTTTTAGTCCATTGGCATTATATTAAAATATTATTCCTGCTGCTTAATGCATTAACATTCATTTTCAATTATTTATTCAAATATATATATGCAATGGACAATAGAAATAACCTTAACTATAATATACATAGTTTCTTTTTATTTATTATTATTTATTAAATTTATTATTTTTTATAATATTTCATACTTTAAAATAAAGTAATAGTAACCTCATATACAGTACTATAATATAATTGTTTACCTAATTACATTTTTTTGTATAAACTGGATATTCTCATTTTGTTTAATTAACTGAACCAACTTGGTCTCAATTAGTTTGGATAATCGGTGCTCTACTGTATATTGTATTGACAAAAGAGGAGATATAGTACTTCAGTCAATAAAAATAAGAAAAAAATTATATGAATAATTAATAAATCAATAGTATATTAGACTGTATATGTAAAATAAGCTCTAATTCAAAGTGGAAAAATAATAATTTATTAAAGAAGTACTTTCGGCTTCACAAAGTCATCATCAGCTTTTTCAAAAGCAATTAGAATACAACGTTCTTGGATATTCCAAAACGTTTTATTCTACTTTGAATTAGAGCTTATTTTTATATATACAGTCATTATACTGTATAAGTGGAAGATTATACAGGATGTCTGAAAAGTATCTTTACACTTTTAGAAAATTATTAAAAAGATACAAAGAAGAATGTGCACTTACAATTTTTTACATTCAATAAAAAAAGTATCAAAGTTTTTTTAAATGAAGTGAACACTATATGGCACCCATGATGGCGTCAAATATAGGTCTCTTCTCAAAATGGCTTCACCACAGGAAATGGCGCAAGTTGTAGTGCGATTTATCAAATTTAAATCTGCAATGCAGTTACAACGTAAATTTTGGTCTGCATATGATCGAAATCCACCTTCAAGACTAACAATTTATGAATGGCATAAGAGATTTATGACAACAGGTAGCATTTTGCCAAAAGAGAAATCTGGTCAGCCTAGCAGAAGCTCCGATGATGTTGAACAAATTCATGAATCTTTTCATCATAGTCCTTGAAAATCGATTCATTTGGTGGCCTGTCAATTACAGATACCTACATCAACTGTGCATGATTTGTTGAAAAATTGAATTACAGCAGCCATCAGGACTGTCGATTCTGTAATGCTTTACAGGACCTTGCTTGAAATCTCTTACTGACTCAAAGTGTTGCGTGCGACTAATGATGCACATATTGAAATGTTGTAAGAATTGTCAAAAAAAAAGCTTGATACTTTTTGGATACCCTGTATATATACATTATGGTATATTAGAATTGAGGACATACATGTTTGATACTTTTTTTATTGAATAAAAAACCGTAAGTGCATATCTTTGTTTTTTTATGATTTTCTAAAAGTGTAAAGATACTTTTTGGATACCCTGTATATATACATTATGGTATATTAGAATTGAGGACATACAATATTGTATTTATTAATTAAATCATAATAGAATATTATTGTTATTGTGGTATAAAACTTTGATGTTAACAATAATTATTTTATACTGATTTAAATTTTACAAAATTTTTAAGTATATAACTGCATTACTAAAATATCTTACATAAATGATGCCATTATTTGGAATTCTGACAGTCTTACATTTACAATAGAATATTGTTAATATAAAGTAAAATAAAAATTCATGAAATGTTTAATAATGGCAAATAACATCTTGACAAGCAATACAGTTAAATTTATTTGCATATTGATCTAGTTGAAATATCTTTTTGATTGAGTTAGTATTACATCATGAACAAAGATATCCATTTCCACTGTCAGTGGATATTTATAACTGTTAAATCAAATAAATATGAAATATTAATCTTGAATTAAATAATAATTAAAATGGAAAAAATGTTAAGCTTCATGAAGAATTTGTTCAGATTATTTGTTGAGAAATATTTGTTTCTTCACAAATTAGGCTTAGATATCCACCATCAATTTTTTGTCTGGAATCATCTAAGCATTTATAATTAATTCCTATACTCATTTAACTGTACTTTTATTTAGTGAACAGGCTTTCTGATCCCAATCAGTATGTTACAGTAGAACAGAGGTGGGCAAAAGTCGGCCTGCGAAGGCATCTTATATGGCCTGCTGGATAAACTAGAACACATTAAAGTTTCAAGGTCCACATTTGTAAAATTCTTCTCAAAGAGAAAAAATAAAATAATGGATACTCTCACTAGTGTACACATAGACTATGGAGTTATTCCAAATTTTGATGATATAATTAACCATGAGCATTGTAAATTTCACCATTCACATTAACAAGTAAGTTGTAAATTTGTTTTTATAAACTTTGTGTAGGTACCTAATATTTTGTAACATTCTGATGTAATAGGTTGTTAGCAATCAATCAGTTTAATAAAATACTTATGTTTTTAAAGAAAATTATCCAAATTTATTAATTCGTAGGATGAATTATTTTGTAATGTTTCTAATGAAAAATATAGTTTCTACGGATGCTTTGAACTCTTTGCATACAAACAAAACCTAAGAAAATAACACAAGAAAAGTATATTTTTAAAATAATATTGATACACGAATATATCTTTGTAATACAAGAAAAGTAAATTTTAAAAATAATATTGATACACGAATATATTCTTTGTGTAAGTATCACAAAAGTTGCTACACACGATAGCGTGATTAAGAAGGAGCAGATAAATTGGCTCAACAAGAAGTTAGCAAGATTGACAAGAACATGTGCAGATAAATTGGTGCAACCATTATTCTTGCCCCGTGTGATGGTGAGAGGAATATGTTTGTGCAAGAATCAATCTTGTTTGAACTTGAGTAATCATTTATGTCAAAGTAGTTCTTATTAATTAATAATGATTACCTTGTGAGGAAGTTAACTCCGACCTGTCCTATTTTATTTTATTATGCACTTTATTATTTATGACGGAGCTTTGTTAGTAAGTTTGGTCTATGCTTACAACTCGCATTAATCGAATATTTGCTCGCACTAAGGTCTATGCTTACAACTCGCATTAATCGAATATTTGCTCGCACTAACTAGTCTATGCTTACAACTCACATTAATCGAATATTTGCTCGCACTAACTGAATCTATGCTTACAACTCGCATTAATCGAATATTTGCTCGCACTAACTGAAAAAAAAGGTATCATTTTTATAAGTTTACACTTAGTGTTTCTGATTTCCCGGCCTTTGAATCATTTTTATAAGTAGCACTAATCGAGGCCTACCTGTATTTTTGCTATTTTTATAAGTTGCACTAATCGAGCATTATTCGAACTCGCACTAATCGAGGCCTACCTGTATTTTAGTATTTTAAGAATTACTTAGTAGTTGAATGTATTTTAATATAAGTTGTAAAATCATTGTAAATTTTTGATTAAATTGTAAATTATTAAATAAATTTATGGTTTACAGTTAGTTATTGTTCCTATTGCCTGCATGCACTAAAATTATAGTGATAGAAATTCTGTTAAAAACAAAAAACAGATATGGAGATAGTTCCAGTTAAGTCGAATGTATATATCACTTCTAACATTTTGATTTATTTTTTATTATTATATTTTTAATTTAATTTTATTATTTTATAATTTATTATTGTATTTATATTCTCTTACTATATTAACATTATATTATTATTTCAATATTATTAATAATCTTAAAACAATCTAAACCCATATGATTTGATGCTTAAATCAACATTCTATATCTAACAAACTTACAAAAACTTACTGAAGACTGCTTATTAAAGCTGAAAGTACTTTAATTCTTTAATAAATAAAATTTTTTTCACTTAAAATTGTGCTGTGCATCATTCATTTATATATCAAAACTTCAAGTGTAATGACAGTAAACAGTAAAAATAAAAATAATTTAAAAAATACTTTCAGCTTCACAAAGTCATCATCAGCTTTTTCAAAAGCAATTAGAATACAACGTTCTTGGATATTCCAAAACGTTTTATTCTACTTTGAATTAGAGCTTATTTTTATATATACAGTCATTATACTGTATAAGTGGAAGATTATACAGGATGTCTGAAAAGTATCTTTACACTTTTAGAAAATTATTAAAAAGATACAAAGAAGGATGTGCACTTAAGATTTTTTACATTCAATAAAAAAAGTATCAAAGTTTTTTTAAATGAAGTGAACACTATATGGCACCCATGATGGCGTCAAATATAGGTCTCTTCTCAAAATGGCTTCACCACAGGAAATGGCGCAAGTTGTAGCGCGATTTATCAAATTTAAATCTGCAATGCAGTTACAACGTAAATTTTGGTCTGCATATGATCGAAATCCACCTTCAAGACTAACAATTTATGAATGGCATAAGAGATTTATGACAACAGGTAGCATTTTGCCAAAAACGAAATCTGGTCGGCCTAGCAGAAGCTCCGATGATGTTGAACGAATTCATGAATCTTTTCATCGTAGTCCTTGAAAATCGATTCATTTGGTGGCCTGTCAATTACAGATACCTACATCAACTGTGCATGATTTGTTGAAAAATTGAATTACAGCAGCCATCAGGACTGTCGATTCTGTAATGCTTTACAGGACCTTGCTTGAAATCTCTTACTGACTCAAAGTGTTGCGTGCGACTAATGATGCACATATTGAAATGTTGTAAGAATTGTCAAAAAAAAAGCTTGATACTTTTTGGATACCCTGTATATATACATTATGGTATATTAGAATTGAGGACATACAATATTGTATTTATTAATTAAATCATAATAGAATATTATTGTTATTGTGGTATAAAACTTTGATGTTAACAATAATTATTTTATACTGATTTAAATTTTACAAAATTTTTAAGTATATAACTGCATTACTAAAATATCTTACATAAATGATGCCATTATTGGGAATTCTGACAGTCTTACATTTACAATAGAATATTGTTAATATAAAGTAAAATAAAAATTCATGAAATGTTTAATAATGGCAAATAACATCTTGACAAGCAATACAGTTAAATTTATTTGCATATTGATCTAGTTGAAATATCTTTTTGATTGAGTTAGTATTACATCATGAACAAAGATATCCATTTCCACTGTCAGTGGATATTTATAACTGTTAAATCAAATAAATATGAAATATTAATCTTGAATTAAATAATAATTAAAATGGAAAAAATGTTAAGCTTCATGAAGAATTTGTTCAGATTATTTGTTGAGAAATATTTGTTTCTTCACAAATTAGGCTTAGATATCCACCATCAATTTTTTGTCTGGAATCATCTAAGCATTTATAATTAATTCCTATACTCATTTAACTGTACTTTTATTTAGTGAACAGGCTTTCTGATCCCAATCAGTATGTTACAGTAGAACAGAGGTGGGCAAAAGTCGGCCTGCGAAGGCATCTTATATGGCCTGCTGGATAAACTAGAACACATTAAAGTTTCAAGGTCCACATTTGTAAAATTCTTCTCAAAGAGAAAAAATAAAATAATGGATACTCTCACTAGTGTACACATAGACTATGGAGTTATTCCAAATTTTGATGATATAATTAACCATGAGCATTGTAAATTTCACCATTCACATTAACAAGTAAGTTGTAAATTTGTTTTTATAAACTTTGTGTAGGTACCTAATATTTTGTAACATTCTGATGTAATAGGTTGTTAGCAATCAATCAGTTTAATAAAATACTTATGTTTTTAAAGAAAATTATCCAAATTTATTAATTCGTAGGATGAATTATTTTGTAATGTTTCTAATGAAAAATATAGTTTCTACGGATGCTTTGAACTCTTTGCATACAAACAAAACCTAAGAAAATAACACAAGAAAAGTATATTTTTAAAATAATATTGATACACGAATATATTCTTTGTGTAAGTATCATAAAAGTGGCTACACAAAGAAGTTAGCAAGATTGACAAGAACATGTGCAAATAAATTGGTGCAACCATTATTCTTGCCCCGTGTGATGGTGAGAGGAATATGTTTGTGCAAGAATCAATCTTGTTTGAACTTGAGTAATCATTTATGTCAAAGTAGTTCTTATTAATTAATAATGATTACCTTGTGAGGAAGTTAACTCCGACCTGTCCTATTTTATTTTATTATGCACTTTATTATTTAGCATTATTTTCTTATTATCTAACGTATTATATTTTAGTTTACGAGTTAACTTACTTCCACCTTCTCTGTCGTTGTTAACAATCACGTAATACAGAATCGGAAACCGTTTTCTGGAAGAGCTGATCCAGGTAATGACGTTGTCATCTAATTTTACCACTGGTCTGATATGAGAATGTAAGAATGATCTCGTATTGATGTTTTGTTCATATATAATTAAATTGTAAAGAGAATGACATGAATTGACTACTCTGTAAGCTAATAACTTTAAACTTGTTGTGTATAAGTATGTAAATGAAGCAACATGGGACTGTACGTCACTTGGATATAAAAGCCTACGAAAAACGGCAACAGATGAGATGTTGTATCAAACGTAAAGTGGCGCAGTGACATTTGAGTTTCTTGTAAAGATCGACGATTGTTTGAAGTTTGTATCAGTGGTGGAGGTAGTAGAATTTAAATAGTATTTAAGATTTCTTTTTGTGAATAATTGATTGTTGGTATTTGAGTTAGATTAAACAATTTTTGTTGATTATTTGATCATTGCTTTATTTTCAAATAAAGCATTTATTAACACTTTTGTAAGTGTTTTGAGTCTAATAAATAGATTTTTGTTTTTTAACTTGTTTTGAGAATTTCTTCAATTTATTAGCATAAGTTTCTAACATGTCATTTAACTTGTTTGAGAATTTCTTCAATTTATTAGTGTAAGTTTCTAACATAACTTGTTTGAGAATTCCTTCAATTTATTAGTGTAGTTTCTAACATTGTCGTTTGTTCTAGTCTAATACTTAATCGGCACTTTTAGTTTAAGTTCCGATTTCCGGGCTTGCTTTGCCAGTTAATGATAATTATTGTTAGATTGTTTTGTAGTTAATTATTTGTAAGTTAGAGTTTAGTTAAGACCTGAGCTTGGGCCGAACTCTGGAATTTGCAGAGTCGTTAACCGTTAGGTTAGTTAATAATTAGTATTATTGATCTTTGTTAAAATCTGCGACTTTGCAACATTAATGTTATCATTAATAATTTCATTACATAATTACATAATAATAATTAATAATTACATAATTACAGTGCTGTAAGGTTAAATTTGCCCTTAGATACTTTTCAATTTTTATACGGCCCGCTTCATCCTGAGATTGTTTATCCAGCCTGCAGCAGAAAATAATTGCCCACCCCTGTAGTAGAGTATATTTGTACAATATTATATACTACAAAATGTGAAATAATGAAATATAATCTAAAAAATATTATAAAAAAAAAAACAGAGAAATAAAAAATATTTAGTGTGAAACCTACTTTAGTAGCTATTGCATGATAGGTATGGTAGAATTTGAATATTTTATTTTAAATGATTCAAATTTTGTTTAAACAATTTTGAGTTGCCATAACAGATTATTTTACTAAATTACTAATAATTTCAATCTGTATTTATTTCTTTAAATAAAATTAAACATGATAAAATATTTTCAAAATAAAATTTTCATGATTTATTACAAAAGATTAGATATAATTAAATATATTTTTTAAAATACTTTTTTAGATTATATTTCATTAATTATAAATATAATTATCATATGAGAGATAATCCTTAACTAAATAAAAAGTATAATTATTTTTAATGATCTAATTACATTTCTGTAATATATTTTCAGAGTAAGAGTACAGAAGTAACTCCAGTTTGTCCATTGTTGTCAGATTTATTATATGAATCTGAATATGAATCTCAAATGTGGATGATATTTGACTGTAATAAGCAGCTTTTAGGTATTGGAGATGCTTATCCTAGAAAAGTAATTATCAAAATAATTGTATTTTATGCTCACTGTATTATAATTTTATGATTAAACTTACTTAGACAATTTTTGCATATTAAAATTATTATTAAATTATGACTGCTTTATCTATTCAAAGTCTTTATAACACAATAATCAGCACTATTAAAGCAGTAAAAAAATCTTTATAGAAAACATTCTGTTAATTAAATGTTAAATAATACTCATATCTCTTTTACATGGATGACATTAAACTGTATGCCTCAACACAAACACAATTACAACAGTTGTTACAAACCACACACATATTTTCAAAAGACATATGCATGGAGTTTGGCCTTGACAAATGCAAAACACTCCACATAGAAAAGGGAGTCCGTTGGTCTAAACAAATGCAAAACAATCCACATAGAAAAGGGAGTCCTAACGAAAGGAGGCTTCACTCTTAAAAATGGAGACACTATCAAATCCATGGAAGAGGGTGAGGTGTACAAGTCAGGATTCCAGCAGGCCAGACTCACAGAACAGAAGAAAACTAAACAAACTCACTCATAGAACAGAAGAAAACTAAACAAACATTGTCAAAATTATACACTAACAGATTAAATAACATTCTCAAAACACATCTGAATGGAAAAAACACAGTGAAAGCCATCAACACATTCACCATACCTATACTAACTTACTCCTTTGGAGTGATACAGTGGACACGGACAGAACTTGAATCACTCCATAGAAAAACACAAACAACATTTACAAAATACCAATACCATCACCTGAAATCTGCCATAGAAAGAACTTACTCTCCCACGCAAGGAAGGAAAACGTGGCCTTATTGACATCCCACATTTACACGACAGACAGAAATATAATTTGAGAAAGTTCTTCCATAAAAAGCAACATACATCACAACTACACAAAGCTATTGATAAACAACATACATCACAACTATACAAAGCTATTGTCTTGGCAGATAGACCACTAAATCTTCAGAACAACACTCCATGCCAAGTAGACAACACTGCACACAACCATTAAATCTTCAGAACAACACTCCATGCAAAATAGACAACACTGCACACATACAAGAAAAGAAAACATCCTGGTGTAGAAAAGGAACTCCATGTATGTGTTAAGATAACCTCATTTATTGCTGTTTCATTTAGCATTTGATTTTGTTGGAATATATCCCCTGCATTAAATGAGATCTTACTGTACTATTATAGCAAGTTCAAATGCAAAAAACAAATTTTCTCAATACATGTATAACAATTCTTGTAACTTTGTTCATAAATTAGAGTAGGCTTCTTGCTAGTTGTGAGCAAAAATGTTCTTTTAATTGAAATAAAGTGTTTTTTCTATTAGTCTAAAGTGGCAAAATATCTATAATCTTTACAGTTAAAGTATTTAACTGCTAAATGGTTTAATGATGGTGTATTATATCCTGATAATTAATAATATTTCAAATCTAATAATAATCCTGATTATTACATTTGAAATACTATTTTAATATCCGAACAAATTATGAATGGGAAATCCAATCAACAGATGAAATTATAGAAATTGTAGGAGAAACAGACCCCTTCCCTAAAGAAGAAATGGCAGTATTTGACTTTAAGTCTCTATATCCACAAGTTAAAATAGAACCAGCATGTCTAGAATTATACTGCATACTAATGGAACACCTCTCGAAAGAAAAGAAGGACCCAAAACTGCTTAGAGACATATGCCACTTTGTAACACATCAATCATACTTCTTATACAACCAACATTTTTATATACAACAAAAAGGAATACCAATAGGTTGTCCACTAACAGGTATTCTAACAGAATTAGTAGTTAGAAAAAGAGAGGAAGTGGTTATACAACAATTAAATAAATATCGAAAACAAGTGCAAAGAGCAGGATAATCGATAAATACAGACTTTAGATTTTTCTTTTTTAACTAAAAGTAAATTTATTGTAGTGCTTTCAACCCTCTGGATCTCTTCAACAAATCATAAAAACAGTATAAATGTTAAAACAATTTTAGAATACATTTTAAAAATGAATAAATTTGAACAAAAACCATCACAAGATATTAAATGTTAAAAGTTTGTATGCAAACCAGAAGTTTTAAAATAAATTATATCTATAAAATATAAAATTAAATTAAAACAATAAATAATTTTATATAAAATAACTTATAGGACCAATTGGCTCATTAAGCTGTTAGGACTAATCAGTTCCTCCATTTTTTCATATTATGTCTTTACACTAGACTCATGCATAACTTACTTAATTTGGTTCTAGAGTGTTTAGGGTATTATTTTTGCATTTTTATATTAAAAATTTCGAAAGCCTCTGCAAACTTTGTCCTTATTGGATCTTGTGTCATCCTTAATAATTTTACATTGCTCTATATGGCCTGGGCATCAAATTTTAAAATCCTTTGTGCGAGTGTAGTACTCTGTTGTCCTTTATTCATGTCTGCTTTATGTTCTTTAATTCTTTTTAAAGAATTAAAGAACACAACAAGGATTGTCAACTTTGGGTTCCTGGAGTTGAACCAGGAACCCGAAGTTCCTAATTTGACTCCAGGCCAAGGCAAATTTTTAATGTTGATAAATTAGTAAAAAATTAAAGTTCAATTATTAAATAACAGATGGTGCCACCTTAGCCTAAATTTAAATAATTAATCATTATGGTGTCATCATAGCATAAATTAAAAATAATTATTAATTTGGCATTTGTTTCAAAAATAAATCATTAGGGAAAATTTGGCTAGTTAGGGTGTTATTTGGTTTGCATAATCCCCTAAGTAAATGCTGAGTTATGATGAGAAATTTATATTATAAACAATAAAATTCCAATAATTTTACCAAAATTATATATGGAAATACATAGTTTTAATAAAATTCTGTTTTGAGTTGAAACTATTTTCTTAACAGAAGTTGAGATGCCAGTAATGTTGAAAGCAATGATGTAGATAATCAGCATAATTTATAGATGAGATTATAGTTGAATATATATTTAATTTATGATGACCTCATTAGCTCATCTACAAAAAAATTTATTATATAATAAATGAAATATAAATACAGACCAATTTAAAGATGGTGTAAAAGGTTCCAGCAATGATCTTTTTATTAAATATAGGAGAGTTTCTTTAATATTCATATAGAAATCAAATACAAGATTTTTGGTTTTCATTTAAACAAAGTTGGCCATAATGAATACTTAAAACTACTTCACTATGGTAAACTTTTCTTAAATGTTAAGAAAGCTCATTTATGTTTGGTTTCTTGTGAATATTAAGAAAATCCTGTTGTTGTAAAGTTGTTGTTATATAGCATTTGCATATTTATTTCAACCTTTTGCAAATTTATTTAACCGATTTGCAAATATATTTAAGCCATTTGTATATACATTTAACCCATTTGCAAATACATTTAAACCTTTTGCAAATACATTTAAACCTTTTATAAATAAATTTAAATCTTTTGCAAACATATTTAAACTTTTTGCAAATATATTTAAACCTTTTACAAATTTATTTAAACTTCATGCAAAACAGTTGATGGAAAAGCAACGCCTTATAATGCACAGAGTCTGTTCGTTTGTTTCCCATTGCAACTTTGGGTATAAAATTTAAAGTGCCTTATATATATATATAGAACATGAGTGGCTTCAATCAATTAGTCACTATAAACTGGGAAAAACTCATTTTTATAGATGAAAGCGGATTTAATCTTCACATCAGACGATCTCAAGCTCGCTCGAAGATTGGTACTAGGGCAGTGATTACTGTCCCCACTGTCAGAGGACGGAATATCACACTTATTGTTGCACTGAATAATCACTCAAATTGTTCACTCAAAAATTATATCTTTCAGAACCACAACTGCAGAACTCTTCTGTGAGTTTGTCAGGGAACTCGAAACGAAACTCCAAGACTCATAAGATGGTGTATTGATCATGGACAATGCTCAGATTCACCGGTCACATGCAGTAGAAGATATCGTGGATTCTTCCAAAATGAGTATTAAATTTTTGCCACCTTATTCTCCAATTTTCTAAAATTAAAATTAAAGCTAGGAAAATACTAAGCCGTCGGGAAGAACATCAGTTACCAGAAGTCATTGCATTTAGTTTATCTAGTATTACTTCGCAGGATTGTGCCAATTATGTTATAGACATGTTTCTTTTGTTACCAGCTGCAGCTACTAGCCAACCACTGCACTAAATTTAATGTATATAATAATATATATTTTTCTATTTAAATTTGTATTAATTTGTATATTATACTCGTTTATTCATTTTTCTTTCTCACCATTTTTTTTAAAACTGTTCGTAGCCGAAAGTTTGAATGTACTGCAAAAGGTTTAAATATATTCGCAAAAGGATTAAATCAAATTGCACAAGGTTTAAATAAATTTGCAAAAAGTTTAAATAAATTTGTGTACAGTTTAAATATATTTGCAAAAGGATCAAATGTATTTGCAAAAGGATTAAATCAATTTGTAAAAGGTTGAAATAAATTTGCAAATGCTATATTTTGTTTAAATTATCTATATTTCTTTATTATATAATTTTTTTTACAGTTGAGCTGATGAGACTTATTAAATGCAAAACACATAGTCAACTATAGTATCATCAGGAAGTGATGCTGATCTAATTTACTCACTTTTGGCATCACTAATGTGTTAAATTCAGTTAGGAAAGTAGTTTCAGTTTAAAACAATTAGAGAATTTTTACTGAAAATATATAATTACAATTTATCTATCTCCTATATATATAAGCTAGATAAACTGTAATTACATATTTTCCGTAAAATTCTCTAATGCGTGCATGCGTATAATGCCCATATCTTGTAAAGCTATACATAAATCTTTATTCTGTATAATGCATTTAAAAAATTAATTAAAAAGCAGCTTGAAAGATTATCATGCAGATGATAAAAAAAAAAGGTTAAATTATATAATTCAATGCTTGATAAGCTTTATATGAATAGTTCTGATTTTTATTTATAACTATTTGTATAATCAAGTAATCTGCTTGTTGAATAAATTTCACATTGGTTAATATGGTTATTTTTTTCATCTTAAAATAAATATATAAATGAAAATCCTTGCAAAAAGCAGTTTTTTCCTGAAAGTATTATTATATATATTCATTGCTTATCAGGTAATAAAAAATTAATAATATTTTTAACTTATTATTTTCATCAAATAAGTGATTTCTTTCCTTTTTTTTTTCATTATAGTATTCTGTAAAGTTGGATAAAGGTGATTTTGTCATGAGATTTCAAGTTCGTCATGAGCAACGTTCTCTTTTAGAGAAATTAACTGACATGCCATTTCTACTCCAACAGAAACTTCCTTCTTCTCTTTCTTTAGAAATTTATGCAAGTTATTCCCAAGCCATAATTGGTGGGAAGAAATTTGCTGCCAAAACACTTCCACCTGGTGCTACTTGTCCAATATATTTGCATCCTCTATCTACTGAAAAGTAAGATTTTTTGATAAATAAAAATTTTGTTGATCTTTTATATCAAGGAAGGTTAATAAAAATTTTATTTGACAATAAATTGATTTCTTAATATTAATGTTTTCATCAGGTATCATATAATGTAAATGTAGTAATGTAATATGATGGAAAAATCATTTCCATCATAGTATAAAATTTTTATCATATTATGACAGTTTTATCATATCACTTTCTTTTGCAGATATGCTAAATAAACAGATATACTACTATTGATTTTAGCATAATAATACTATATATAGACTACTTATTTATAGGCTGACCACCTAGTTCAGTCTTAAAAAATAGTAAAAATTCAAAATCCATATATAAACTGTCTCCAAATTTAAGTTAAAACATTATAATATTTATTTAAATAAATAGGTATTTATAATCAAACTAACTGCTTAAACTCTCTAAAACATAATACTAAAAAGACAGCACTGTACGCAGTAGAGAATACTTCAATAAACATCGTTTATTCACGGAACTAACATTTACATTAACATCTGAAGATGGCAGAACATGCTTTTGGCATGTTCTGCCATCTTCAGGTTCAAATCCTAACGAATTTGTTCATTATTCATTCTTTTTTTATAAAAGAATTCAGAGTCTAGAATAGATTTAAATGAAAAGATAAAAAAAAAATTCAAATAAATAAATACACACAGTTACCATGGTTACCCCATACTTCATCTTCCATAGTAAAGAACATGGGTAAACTAAGCAGAATAAAAATAAAACATAATAATATCGTAACATAGACAGTTAACATAGACATAGTCTTTAGTTAACATATTTTCATTAATGATTTGAATACAGGTGTTCCTCAAGTTATAAGCATCTGAGAGAAACTTTCATACATATAAACACACCATTTTATTTTTAAACATTATGACAGTATAGTGAGCTAGTAATTAAATACTAAACTACATAGTTAATGTGTGACTACAGTATTTTAAGCTGCAGAGTATCCATCAAAAAGATCTCATTATAATTGGATATTAATATTCAGTTCCTTGAAATAAAAAAACATCTAATTGGTTCAGTTAATTAAATTTATTATACAATATCCAATTATAACATGTTTTCATAAAATACCTATGTAAGTCAAAGAATTTCATATCAATCAAACAATCTTTATATCAATGAGAAATTTTTTAATAAATTTTTAATAATTTTTGTATACATATATAATAAAATTTAATTACAATTTAATTAAAAGATATAAAAACTGTTAAATATAAATTGGTTTATATCATATAAAAAATTAAAAAATTGAATATACAATTATTAAAAAAATATCATTTTAAAAATCTTTCTTGATAATTTTAATTTAGACTACCAAAAGGTTATAATGCTGGTCAATATTTATTAGGAACTATATCGTTTGCTAAAGATGAACTTGGGAAAAAAGCAGTAAGTAATACAAAGTGACATTCTGAAACTTTTATTTCTAAATTTTTTGATTTCAAAAAAAAAAAAAAAAATTGAAGCATTCCAAAAAATTTTGAAATAGATTTCAAAATTTTTTGAACTTTCACTTAATTTTGCATCTAAATTGGTCAATTTTATTAAAATTTATTATTATTATTATTATTATTTTTCTTTCAGGATACTTATCCATTTAAATATGTAATACCAGAAGCACCCAAAAAGTCTTCAAAAACATCTGAAAAAGAAAAATCTTTAGAAGAAGAATATAAAGAAGCAATAAGAGATTTAAAAGTATCTTGGGTAGCTAAGTATGTTTTAATATATTTTTATATGTATTTCAATATAAGTTAATTACAGTCAAACCCCGATAAGATGCCACCATCCATTTGGCGATGATTTTGGCGGCTAATTGGGATTGGCAATTTATCAAAAATACGTGTAATATAGAAATGAAAATGAACTCTGAATTTAATAGAATACAGTACATTTATATTTAGTATCCAAACTTAACATTTCTAAAAACTATAAACCTTACAGTATAGTATACGTACTGTATATGTACAGTACTATATAGAAAACATGTCCATCTGCTTTGAGTTCTCTGTAAAACACAATGTATATACATAGCTTATTGTACAATATCTTTATTTGCTCGATACTCAATAAATGATGATAAACGATCTTGTTCTTACAATCTTAAATTTTCTACAACCTAGGTGTGAACTAGGCTTAAAGAGACATATGAGTAACCATTAACTACATCTCTCCCACCCTCTAATTACAAATGAATTCAGAGAGATTTTAATACTACAGGTAGGCCTCGATTAGTGCGAGTTCGAATAATGCGATATTTGATTAGTGCGAGTTCGAATAATGCGATATTCGATTAGTGCGACTTATAAAAATGATACCGTTTTTCAGTTAGTGTGAGCAAATAATCGATTAATGCGAGTTGTAAGCTTAGACCAGTCTTACTAACAATGGTCCATACCCTTTTATGATGTCAATTAACAAATTAATGTTAATTTTTGGTTAGTAAAACCGGACGAGGAGCAGTCCAAGAACAGTCACTTGGTTTTGAAGGGGTGAAACACCAGAAAGATGGGCTCTTTTGCCATTAGCTATTTAACATTACATTCAGCTTTATTATTGTATACATACAGTATAGTACAGAATTTTCTTTTAAAAAGTATCGAAATTGAAAGGAAGAACACTTTTGATGATAAAACAGAAAACGATAAAAAGGAGAGGTTAGTGATTATACTAGAGCAAAAAATGGATGCGATTGAGTGACATAAAAGTGGCACTCAACTTCTGCTTTTGATTTGCTCTTTTGGTTTCGATTTGGCGATTGGTTTGATGATGCTATGAGATGCAATTCCTGGTAAGTTATTAATTTAGATGATGAACAACGATGTAAAATATGAAAATAAATATTTCTTAAACAGTTTTGTGGTTATTCATCATGAGATTGGCTAATGGCCAGCATCTCACAAAGCAAGAACCAATTACCATATTTTACATATAGTTAATAGTTCAATTAGTGCAAATTCAAATAATGTGAGAAATTCATGGAACCCATTATTCGCACTTATATATATATATAATACTGATGACAGTACAATACTGTATATACAGTAAACTTTGGGACGTAAGTCACCTTATTTTTTCTGGCGGATTAACAAGGACAAATACAATACCAAAAGGAATATTTGTTTAGATGTTTTTATTTGCGGATGTCAAATGGCATTTTATCAGTGTCTCCCTATTCCATTAACATAGGGAAGATGCATTTTGCCAAATTTCTTGGCAGTCAGCAAGGGTGGCAGCTTAACAGGGGGCGTCTTATCCGGGTTTGACTGTATAAAATTTCTCATGTATTGAGATATCTTTTATCACTCAACTTAGACTAACAATAGATCTGATATAATAATTGAATATCAATGTCACATCCATATTCTTCTAAAAGTTGTGAAGCACTCGGAGCTAAAAATACATTCATACCTCATCAAACAACATTACATATCTTTATCCATATGTGCACTATTAATTTCCTTTGCAATTATTCTTTTTTCATACACATATCTTGTTTATATACTCAAAACATCTGAAGATGTTTTGAGTATATAAACTATCTCAAAATATCTTCATATATTTATCCACTTTCTCTGTCCACTTTTTCTCAGACTCTTTTTTCCACATTTACTTTCTACATATGCAAATACAATTGTTCTTCATTCATATTAGCAAAGATCAGATACACTGTGTTGAAATCTTTTCAATTCTATTGATGAAAAAGTAAGCATCAGTAAATAATATACTAAAGCTAATCACAGAAACTTGATTTCCATATCTAATTATCTAAGAATCAAATGAAGATCTTAATGAGTAATTGTAAAAATAATGTTTGTTTAATTTCTATTTATATGAATTATATATAAACAAAAAAAGTAAATCATTGTCTACTGTTATTACAGCTGTATTTTTTTAATAGAAATAAATATCAACAAACAGAAAAACATCATTTATTGTATATTTTTTTTTATTATTTCATTATGATGAGTACCTTCATAGTATATTTATTTTGAATCTAAGAGATTAAGAAAGATTGTTTTATAAATCCAGAATCTTATATAGAATTAAATCAGTATATTGTAGTGAAAAATTCATTCATGATGACATTATGTTTTGTATATAAACATTAGAAAGTAAAATTATAATCAATTAGCATTGAACCCAAGATCACATTAAAATTTACATAGCATATTAATTATTAAAATATCAAGTATATCTTCAAAATTCAATATAAAAAGGGAAAAAATATTTAAAGAACAGTTATATGCAAACTGAAAATAATGTCTATTTCCTTAAAATGGTTTAATCCTTTCAATGCCTTTGTTGTCATGTCAAAATGGTAGAACCAAAAACAATAAAAAAACAATATAAATAAAATTCAGTCCTGAGTTATACAGTGGAGTATATTATGGAGCAGTTTTTGCATTTATTGGGTGAAAATACATGCCTCCAATGATGGGTTCTAAATTTTTCGTTTTCTGAAATTTTTTAAAATTCCATTGTAAAAGATAGAAAGATTATTTTTCATCAAATCTTATCAATTCTGCTTTCTATTCTTATTATATTTTAATTGTCTTATTTTGATTATGGAATAAATAAATTTATTTTTGAAATTTTAATTAAAACATTGTATGATGAGCTATAAAATTTGTAACTGAAAAAATTTTGCCAATAATACAAAAATTTTGGTTAATTGGTTAATTCTGTTAAGATAAACAATATTTTTACTTATTTGTTCATTTATTGCTTTGCTTTTACAGATAATTTAATAAAATACAAGAAAATCCTAATGTAAACAATCTCAGTGCTATGCACTTTTGTTGTTTAATGGCAGTCAGTCATTTTGCAGGAAATTGCAGTCAAGCCTACTTTACTGCACTGCATGTGGTATTGGGTGTATTATGTCAACAAAACATCTGGAGGCCAATTAAAGTAAAGAAAATGTTATAGCTGTTAATGTACCAGAGTGGATGGTTTTCATATATGTTGTGTTTTTTGTTATAAATTCAAAAATTTATATAAAATTAAAATAAAAATTATTGAAATGAAGGGAAAAAACTTATCAATAAATACATTTTATTTAAAAAAATGGCAATATTTTAATAAATTTTTGTGAATTTTTGACTAATTAATTAAAATTTGTATAATATTTCGTTTTTTATTGATAATTTTTTAAAATCTGATTTTCTTCATTTATATCTTATTTTATTTATAAGACTTGCTGCTATCAAAAAATATCAAACATTTTGTTGGATGGCTAAGATTTTATATATAAAAATCCAATCTCATATAATGAACGAAAAGTTGTGGAAGAAATAAAATTCGAAAAAATTTTTAAACATTTAGAATAACAATAAAAAACGTAATAAATTGTAAAAATTCAAAAAATTTGAAAATTAAGCAAAATTTCGTAATTTTAATTTTTTTATTTTTTTAAATATTAATTAGACTTAATTACAAAAAAGCCATGGCATTGAAGAGGTTAATGCACTTATCATATATAGTACTAATATAAATTTGATTGTAACAACTAACAATAATCCTTTAATGAACTGAAAATTATTCAGTTATTTTTTCCTTCTGAAAAAAATTATTAATGTTTTTTGATTAAAAATTACAGATATTTTATGCAGTGTAGTAGTTTCATATAAATGCAATCTTTATATAAAATTAGTTAAACTAGCCAACACTACCACATATTTGTGACAAATATTTTTTCAATAAAAGATTTGTTTATTCCTTAAGATGCATTCATTTATGATTGTTTTTAAGATAAATGAATATTTTTAAAAATATTTATAAATAATATTAAGTAAATAATATTATTTATAAAAATATATTATTATTCATTTTTCTGTGTGAGTTTGTTTGTATCTCTTTCAAGATCAATATTAGTAGTAATAGTAGTAGTAGTAGTAGTAGAATAGGGAGGGGCCTGTTTCAGCCCAAGCACTGTGACCAACATTGGTCTGTTGTGCACCCCCAATCAAATCATCCCAGAAGAAGGCCTGTCTTAAGAACAAACGACAATATATTCTTCAATAGGACAGTAGCAAGATCCTCGGGAACAGGAAAATACATCCCCTAGAGATCACGCCTAAGCCACGAAAGGGCCACACATTCACACAAAATGTGAAGAGGAGTTTCCTCCTCATACTGACATCTTCTGCACAAAGGGCTATCAGCAAGCCCAATCATGTGAAGATGTCTTCTAAGATAACAGTGCCCTGTAAGAAGCCCTGTAACAATCCTCACTTCATTTTTATTCAGAGAAAGCAACTCTCTGGTTCGCTGAGCACAGCAACCCAAAATGAGAGCCTTCGCCTGCTGAAGACCAGAGATAGACCTCCAGAAAGCATGATGCTGAGCTGCCAACCAGTCCCTGACAACCCACCCAAAGACATCCAAACCAATACCCAGGACAGGCTCAGGTCCAAAAAAGGGGCGAGAAACCCCTTCCCTGGCAAGCTTATCAACAACCTCATTACCCCCAATCCCCTTGTGTCCCAGCACCCAAACCAGTTGTACCCTGTTCTTAGTGGCCAGTTTCACAATGAGAAGACGGCATTCCCAGACTAGTTTCGAGACAAATCGGGAATTATCAAGTGCTTTAAGAGCAGCCTGACTGTCAGATAGGATAAAAATATGTTTACCAACATAATCCCTATCAAGATTAATATTAACACATGCAGAAATAGCAAAGATTTCTGCTTGAAAGACAGTGGCAAACTGCCCAAGGGAAAAGGAATAAAACATCCGAGTCCCTTCGCAGCAAACCCCCGCCCCAACACCAGTAGTGGTTTTAGAACCGTCCGTAAACCAGACTAAACCACCCTTGATACTGCGCCCAAACCCCCTCTCCCAGTCCCCCAAACTGGGAAAAATTACAGTAAAGGGTCTGAGAAAGCAAAATTTAGGCACCATGTAATCCTTAATCATCCCAAGAATGTTACAGTGTATCCTGTCCCATTCAAAAGACAGATGCTCCACCTTATGGGTCCAGGAAATCCCTCTCCCAGAAGAATGAAGCCTATAATAACCCTCCCGTGCACTCGCCTCAACAAACAAATGCAGAGGAGGAATGCACAAGAGGACCTCAAGAGCTGCAGTAGGGGCAGTCCTCATAGCCCCAGTAATGCCCAAACAGGCCAGCCTTTGAATCTTTCCAAGTTCGGCCTGACAAGTCTTAAGTAAGACCCTACGCCACCACACTATGGCAGCATAAGTAAGAATGGGTCTCACAACCATGGTATAAATCCAAAACAACAGCCCTGGCCTAAGACCCCAAGTCTTACCCAAAATACCCCTGCAAGCCCAAAGAGCCCTACAGGCTTTCCCCACAACAAACTCAACGTGAGGCTTCCAGGTCAAACCCTTGTCAAATAAAACGCCAAGGTATTTGACCTGGTTAGAAAACTGCAACCTCTTACCGAAGAAGGTCGGCTCGGTTAATCCTGCCAATTGTCTTCTTCGAGTAAAAGGCACAATAACAGTCTTGTCCGGATTAACAGACAATCCCACCCTATTACACCAGTGTGAAACTGTATTAAGAGCTGTCTGAAAAACTTCAGAAACAGTCCTAGGAAATTTCCCCACCACAACAATGGATATGTCATCGGCATATCCAACAGTGAAGAAGCCCTTCCCATTAAGTAAAGTCAATAGCTCATCAACCACAAGGCTCCAAAGAAGAGGAGACAACACCCCCCCTGCGGACAGCCCCTGTCAGTGAGAATCGTGACTTCTTCCTCATAGAGTCTGCTATAAACAACTCTATGCCTCAGCATGGAGCCAATCCAGCGAACAATTGTTGAGCTGACTCCATGCCTAATAGCAGCAAGGCTTATTTGCTCAAAAGAAGTAGAGTCAAAAGCCCCTTGGATATCAAGGAAAGCGCCAAGAGCAATTTCCTTGTATCCAATAGCCCTCTCAATGAGCGAAGCGACCTCATGAAGAGCATGCTCAGTCGATTTGCCAGATTGATAGGCAAATTGGCTGCGACAAAGGGGGATCCTAACCAAGGTCCCATCCCTAATAAACCTATCCACCAACCTCTCTAATGTCTTCAAAAGAAAAGACATCAGACTGATTGGGCGATAGGACTTAGCCTCGGTGTAAGAATTACGCCCGGGTTTAGGTATAAAAGATACCCTCACCTGTCTCCAGGACCATGGAATGTAGCCAAAAGCCACACATGCCCGAAAGACACGGCAAAGAGGGGAAACCAGGACATCAATGCCCTGTTGTAAAAACACCGGCAAAATGCCATCTGGTCCCGCCGACTTAAAAGGCTTAAAAGCACTAATAGCCCATCTAATGTTAGATTGATTAATCATCCCCCTCACAAGATCCCAATCCTTCCTCGAGGCATGATAGTCACGCCCATCGAGGTCAGGCTGGACCCGCAAGGAGGACGAGTCCTCAACCAAGGTAGACCCAGGAAAGTGTACCCGAAAGAGTTCCTTTAACGAGTCCCTGCAAGTATTGGTCAAACTGCCGTTAGGCAGCCTAAGAGCCCCAACCCTGCAGTAATCCCCATTAGACATTATCTTCACAAGTCTGGATACCTCAGGTATATCCTCAATTCCCTGACAGTAACGTTTCCAGGAAGACCTTTTAGCCTTTCTAATGGCCTTATTATAACTGGTGAGAGCACTCCTATATGCGTCCCAATCACCAGTCCTCTTAGCTTTATTAAAAAGCCGCCTAACATTACGTCTAAGACCGCCCAGCCGTTCATTCCACCAAGGAACTCGCCTTGATGAGCGAGCAGTCCTGACAGGACAGTTTTGATGGTAGGATAAGAGGATTGCCTGTTGAATCTGGTCAACAGTCATCTCTAAATCCACCACCGAGCAAAATCTGCTCTGAACCCCTCCCAGGTTAAATTTAAGGTCTTCTCTAAAGGAAGCCCAATTAGTCCTGCGAGCGTCTCTATATGTAACCTGACTAGGTGCCATACCTTGTAAATTAAAGCAAATATATCTGTGATCCGAAGAAGAAGGCTCATCAGATACATGCCAGTTCTCAATTAGGTCAGAAAAATACTGAGTCCCTAATGTAAGGTCAATGACCTCCCTCCTGTTAACAACAGCAAAGGTCGGTTCATTACCTCTATTTAAAATAAACAGGTTAGTACCCATCAGAAACTCCAATAGATGCTCCCCCCTTCGGCTGATGTCTTTGCTACCTCAAATCACATGATGAGAGTTTGCATTGACACCAACCAATAAATCATAATGATTCTTATGACAAAATTCCACCAAAAATCCAAACTCAAGCGTCGGCGGAAGTTCATCTTTATCATAAGGGAAATAAGCAGAGGAAATAATAAATTCCTTACCAATATCCCCTTCATTAATCTTCACCCGAACAGCTGTAAGGTCCCTAGAACAAAAGTCCCAAACAGGTGAAACATGAATGTTATTTTTAACAAATACCCAGGTCCGGGGACCATTATCAGAAGTACAAGAAGTAAAAGAAAACAACTTACCTTCTTTACAGTGAAGCCCC
>AYEL01065996.1:0-75782 GCA_000484575.1 Olivierus martensii
CCATCCATTCTTCAGAACTGCATATAATTACTTCAATTGCAAAAACATTATATATTATTATTGTAAATATTCATCGATTTATAAAAAAAAAACACGATTAAGCATTTTTAAATTGATAATATAGATTTAATGCAAAACATCTCTACCAGATGGCAGAAAAGTTGATAAAAGTTATATCGTTTTAAATCAAAAATTTTTAATAAGTTTGAAATACTTTTTTGAAATGTTATTGAATTTATTCAGCTTAAATGGAATTTTTAATAAATCTTCATGATTTACTAGAAGTTAGAGAAAAGAAGACAAAAATATAATATCACACCATCGAACATTTAGCAAGAATACATTAATGTATTCTTGCTAAAAAAGCGTAAGCGATATTTTATTTTCACCTTCAGAAGTCTCTCTGTATGTACAAAATTATAAAATGTTTTTAAATATCAAAATATAAAAGAATAGTAAAGGTCGATTCACGTATGTCCGTGACGTCCAGTTCAGGGTCAGCGACATCAGTGACGTCTTTACATAAATATCCGGTTTGGTTTGTAGTCAGCGGTTTTTGAGATGGAATTGGCTACGATTGCTATAATTTTGGATGAAGAAGAAACGAATCAAGCTTAAAAACGAAAGTGTCTACATGAAGCTTAGAAAAAAAAGGAAAAGTGAGCGACAGTTTACTACATTATGTAAGGAATTAGTGGACGATGGAAGGAAATTTTTTAAATATTTTTGTATGTCTGAATATTATAGTAAAAGTTAACTTCATAAGTTCTGCTAGTTTTGAGTTAAATAACTGAAGAAATAATTTATTCAATACCTGATAGTGTAAGATAAAACAAATTGTATTATTTTCTTAATTTCAAAATAAATTTTATAAATTAATAAGAATTCAAAATTAAGATTTTAAATGCAATAAATTTTCAAAAAAGATTTAAAATAATTTAAATAATTATCGATTTAATAAATAAAATCATTACTTCTTTGTTACTAGAAGCCTACAAGGAGAGTGGCTATAAATATAATAAATTTTTATTGCACACTTACAATCACGTGACTTAGGCCGCCATTATTTTTCCAAACAAAGTATATTTTGTATTGGATTTGTATGCTTTAACGTTAGTTTTACGAGATATATCGTTTATCATCTAACCTTTATTGAAAATTAACGTAAGTGATCTTATTAAATGACGTAGTTGTTGTTTAACATTGTATATTGTGTTTATTAAGTTTGTTTTATTAAATTTGTAGTTTTATTTTAAAAATAAAACTACAAATTTCAGATAGACCTAATGACACTGATATCAATTTATTTTTTTTTCATTTTTACAATATATTGCTTAAATTTTGAAAATTTTCAAAACTATTTTTGTTATTTTAGTGTTTATTTTTTAACATCCTTTACAATAGTTTTCTCTAAGAACAGAATATGATGCAATAAGTAATACGTAATTTTGATTTTGTTTGATAAATTTTAAAATTTTTAATTAAGAAATAAAAGTGCTGATATTTTAATAAAGCTTTCTTTGTATTTAGAATAATTTAGTAACTATACAAGTTTTTTAATACGTTAAACTTATATAAGCCTAAATATACTAGGCCTATAGTGCCAATATACTAAAATCTTTGAACTATAGTTTTCTCTAAGAAAAGAATATGATGCAATAAGTAATACGTAATTTTGATTTTGTTTGATAAATTTTAAAATTTTTACTATAAGATATAAAAGAGCTGATATTTTAATAAAGCTTTCTGTATATTAGAATAATTTAGTAGCTATACAAGTTTTTTGACACGTTAAACTTATATTAGCCTAAATATACTAGGCCTATAGTGCCAATATATTAAAATCTTGGAAAATTTGGAGGCTAACTATAGTTTATATTCAAAGTTGAATTACTTATAATATTAATGTTATTCTAGCAAGTAAGCCTAACTATTTCCCTTTGCCCATTTGGTACATGATGACCTGATTATAAGCAAATATCATTATTAGCAAAATTTAACAATAAAACATATAATGGTAAACAACCTATTAACCTACTATGTTTATTGGCAAAATATATAGTTATGCATGGAATAAGAACTAATAAATATTTGTGAAAATTATTTACTCCTTAATTCATCAATTTGCAAAAATGCAATAAGTTCATTTAGTTTAAATTGAAACATTTCTGCACATAATTTATTTTGTTGCCTCTATTTCAAAATTAATTATATTTCATTGCAAATACATATTTTTAATTTCATGTATATTAAAGATGTACCTTGTTCGATATTTTATAATTGTTTGCATTTACCATTTATCTCAATTAAAAATTAAAAGACAAATACTGCAATTTTCTACTAAAATATATTAAAATCTTGGAAAATTTGGAGGCTAACTATAGCTATCTTGGAAAATTTGGAGACTAACTATTTCCCTTTGCTCATTTGGTACATGATGACCTGATTATAAGCAAATATCATTATTAGCTAAATTTAACCATCTATGCCATTATATTAAATAACTGTTTTGGTAACACCACTTAAGTAGCTATTTTGAAAGTATTTATAATGGTAAAAAACCTATTAACCTACTATCTTTATTGACAATATATATAGTTATTTAAATACTATATTTGGTTTTATATATAACTGATGCCAATAACCTTTTTGAAAGCAAAAGTATAAATAAAAGCAATACAGTTATAATTTATTTTGTTGCCTTTATTTCATTACAAATACATATTTTTTATTTCATGTATATTAAAGATGTACCTTCTTCGATATTTTATAATTGGTTGCATTTACCATTTACCTCAGTCAAAAATTAAAAGACAAATACTGCAATTTTCTACTAAAACTATATGGAAATGTATGATATAAAAACAAAGAGGATAAAGATGTTATTAAAACTTATTGAAAAATATAATTTTAGTCTGTAAAGAAATTAAAAAATTAAAGAAATTAAATTACTAAATTATTCTAAATATACAGAAAGCTTTATTAAAATATCAGCTCTTTTATATCTTATAGTAAAAATTTTAAAATTTATCAAACAAAATCAAAATTTCTCAAAGAAAAGAATATGATGTAGTAAATTACTTACTACATCATATTCTGTTCTTAGAGAAAACTATTGTAAAGGATGTTAAAAAATAAAACTAAAATAACAAAAATAGTTTTGAAAATTTTTCAAAATTTAAGCAATACATTGTAAAAATGAAGAAAAAATAAATTAATATCAGTGTCATTAGGTCTATCTGAAATTTGTAGTTTTATTTTTAAAATAAAACAACAAATTTAATAAAACAAACTACAAAATTAATAAACACAACATACAATGTTAAACAACAACTACGTCATTTAATAAGATCACTTACATAAATAATGAAAAAATATCAATAGATTTTACGATATGAAAGCAATTCCTAACTCGTAATACAATGTACTGTACATATTTCAACTTATATTTAGTTAATAAACTAAAATATTCTAGCAAGAATATTGTTAAATTTTATTGTAATTAAAATGTGTTTCAGAAAATTTTTTCTTTTTTTATATATACACACTAGATGTAGAACATTTAATCTCTATACATGCACAGAGATCAGTGATATGGAAACATTTGGAAAAGACATGGCAGCTAATCCTCGTATGGCCACTCTCTGCTTGTAGGCTCTCTAGCCATTAAGTTATAGCGCCACCTGCGGATTTTGTCTTTCTAGGGAAACTACGATTTTAATTTAATTTTTATTCCTTAGTTTTTAAATTATTAATAGCGATATAAAATTTTGGCTGTCGTAGAAATCCGAGAATTAGACTTTCCTAACAACACCTCATTTATATGAATCGATAGAGTGATTCGACTTCAAAAGGGCTATCCAATCAGCCGGCATATATTCATATATATGATTCTTTCAACGCTACGGAAATTCGGACTTCGTCATTGCAGAAGAATTTTAATTTGAAGAAATGAAGAAGAAATTGATAGGATATAACATAATTACGCTAATAATGCTGTAAAAATACTGTAGATTGTTGTAATATCTACAACATAGAAACTACATCATCTACAGCAACATCAAACTACTACTACAGCAGTAAAATTTAAATATATAAACAAAGTACACAATACAATATCTCAGCTAAAATTTCTTCAATATTATTATAAAATTCATCTACATTTTCTTGTTTATAATAAATAATACTAACAGAAAGTAATAAGTCGAAAAAATTTTTCTATTGATAAAATTTATTCCATAGATTTTTACAACGAAGAAAAATATTAAAAAAAAATAAAGCATTGAATCTAGAGAATAACATTGTTTAGCGTAATAAGAGAAACAATAAAATTCAACATTTCTTTCACGGTAATCTAATTTGAAAAGGAAGAAAACGTTTAATCATAAAAACCCAACTTTTAATCATAAAAATTTCAACATCTCTGTAAATTCGCTAAGATCTTTTTTATTTTTCCTTTTGTCTTTTGAGTTATTTTTTTATCATATATAAATTTATGCTTTTTCTTAGATTGATATCTGAAATAACAAAATTATATAAACGAAAATTTTTATCGCTTTCTTAATTGCATTTTTTGCGCTTATCTTTTGCCAAATTTATCTGTTTTCTGTTTGTAAGAAACCATAATTTTTTTTTTTCAGTTTGTGATGTTAATTATTAGTTTTTAACATATAGCAAACATATATAAAACAGTAATAATTTATCGTGTGAAGATAAATAGACGAAAAATGGAAATTCTTCAAGATACTTTTATGTGCTCTATACAAATTAAGAATATTTTACTGTTTATAATGATGTTATATTTGTTTCTTACTAGAAACAGACTGAACAGAAATCAAAGAATTATTCAAAATCTACTATAGGGTGTTTTTCATCTTTTAAAATATTTTGGCTCCATACTTATGCGTATAAAAAACTGGTAATAAAATTGTGGGACCTGCAGACAACTCGTATAAACTTTTGGCCCACCAGCGGTATGTGGAACAGTAAGTAAGGATGGATAATGACAGCTTGCAACACTAATGATACGATTTGATAACAAACAATTCCCTTTAATAGAGAGACAGTTTACAGAAGTGACCTAAATCCCGTAAAGACCATGCCTAAATCCCATAAAGATCATGCCTAAAGCCCATAAAGACAATGCCTAAATCCCATAAAGACAATGCCTAAATCCGACCTGACAACAGGGTCGGATTTAGGCATGGTCTTTATGGGCTAAAGCCCAGCGTCGCGTTCAAATCAGAGGGCCCTCTTTGCGCTCAAAATAAAATAAAATAAAAAACAATTTAAATTAAAAATTTAAGAAAAAAATTATACAAAATTTTTTCGTACCTAGATAAAGTTTAAATCGTTGGTTTGCAACACTATTGGATTTGAATAAAATATCAAACATCAATATTTTAAATGACAGTAAATAGTAAATACGGCTCTGTCGGTAGTCTATAAATCAAAATATACTTTGTCATTTATCAATTATGCAAATAATGTGGCAATGTCAGAATGGGAGTGCAAATCTAGCTCCTCTAAAGCTTGTTAGTTTAGGGTAGCTTTCACCGTTAGATTAATTTGGATTAGTTTAATAGGACCCCAAACAGTGTTAGCTTAGGGCAACCAAAGTTAGCGGTCCACCTCTGTCTGACAATGGTACTCATGGTAGAATAAATACTTTTGATGAAAACAAAATGTCTTATTTTTAACTTCTTTTCCGACGTATCCAGTCCTTCGCTGTTTTTTTATATTCTTTAGTTCTTTTTTCTTTAAGGTGGTCTTTTTTCTCTATGTCTGTCTAACGTGTCAGTCCTGGGCAAACGGACTGACCCTTTTTTCACTTTTTTTTCTTTACCCCCGGGGAAAGATAACGGTTTTGCACTATCGCCTTTCAACCCTGTTATTTTATCATTCGACCTCTTCGCTTCTTTCCTCTATTTATTATTTCGTCGTTGTTTAATATTATGGAGAACATAAATATCGGGCGGGTGGTACAATATTTTCTTATCATATGGTTATTCCTCTAAGTCATTCCGTTCAAATTCCTTTCGTGATTTTCGAAGAGGTAGAGAATGATACCTTACATCCACCCGAATTCCGTGTCTCCACAAAATATCTTTATGTATATTATAAAAGATCTATTTTCTCTCAAGTATGTTCTTATATTTTTCCACAAATAATAATTCAACCTGTATTTTTGACTATATAAAGTTAGTTAAGTGGAAACAAAGATTTGTTTTTTATCATAAAAGCTCGCCATTAGTTAATCAGTTTTAATACATTTATAGAAAATATTTTATTCTTTATTTTAACCAATTCTGAATTATTAAATTGAAGATTTAATACTTAAATTTTTCTCTTTTTTTATATCTGAAGAAAATGCGTACATGGATTTGAATATTTCATAAATATCAAAGAATGTTTTCGTTATCATATAATGTATATGAATGATTAATGATGACATCTGTGGGAAACAAATTAAAAGAAAATCTCAATAACAAATAAATATTTTTCATCATCACGTATATGAATGATTAATTATGATACTTGTGCAAATGCAAGTAGGTAAATAAATTCAAATAAGAATCGTATGTTTTCGTATCGCAAATATTAATAATGATTAATGATGATATATCTGTGCAAGTAATTAACGAAACCCAAACAATAGATGGATGTTTCTCGTATTATACACAAATATGAATAATGAAAATATATCTGCGGGAAAGCAACTAAGGAATTCATGAAGATCTGAATGTAGATTTCATTCGTGTTTAATGATTTCGACATTAAAGTCTTCAAAATGTTGTTCAATGATTAAAACAGTCAAAAAACAGATTTCCACCAAGATCAAAGAACCATATTAATAAATTTTGGACCTAATATGCAGGCTATTGTTATAATTACTATTGAATAGTATGTATATTTCTTAGTCAAATAATTACTATTACTTACACGTATTATAAATTTTCTACATTCACTCTTTATATAGAACATATTTTTCTGCTTGTTTGTCTATTAGTTAAAGAATCAATATGGGTATAAATTTTTTTAATGCGATTTATAATTACAAAGATTATTTAATGTCATTTCTTAAAGTTTCTTTTACCAATATTATGTACTAGAAAGCACTATCCCAATGAAGGAGAAAAATCTTCTCCTTCATCTCTAAATAATTTTTGTATATCACAAATACTCGAGAAATATCATTTCTCGAGTATTTGTGATATACAAAAATTTTCTCCGGATATTTTTATTCTCATTAGACAGATTTACGAAATTTCATGTTTGAGTTATTCACTGGAATCAATCAGAAAAATTCGATTTTCATCCAAATGGAATTTTTATGATTACTGCACTAGAAATGCAATTTATTATCCAAAACTAATAAAATGTTATAAGATACAATTTTTTCTCGGGAAAAAAGCGAATATTAGAAATATCCCTATTTATAAAACTTGTATCAGAAATATCATTTCTCGAGTATTTGTGATATACAAAAATTTTCTCCGGATATTTTTATTCTCATTAGACAGATTTACGAAATTTCATGTTTGAGTTATTCACTGGAATCAATCAGAAAAATTCGATTTTCATCCAAATGGAATTTTTATGATTCCTGCACTAGAAATGCAATTTATTATCCAAAACTAATAAAATGTTATGAGATACAATTTTTTCTCGGGAAAAAAGCGAATATTAGAAATATCCCTATTTATAAAACTTATATGTTTAAGTGAAAAATAAATACGAGCGCTTCTTTAGTTACCGACATAATTCGTACGTAAGTTTTGTTCGCAAATCGGATTGTTCTTAACTCAGATACTGCTATCACATTAGATCCAAAAGTACTGAAATAACTTTATATACTATGTATATAAAGTTATAATTAATTGTAAGTAATAGTGATTATAACATAGTTCACAATCAGACTAATCAAAATTTTCTTATTTTAAAGATTTGAACGAAAAGTTTCGAATATAAAGCGAGGAATTATTGTTATAATCGGCCGCTATCTGGAAACACTGCCATGATAATGTTAACTAACTGTGTAATTTTGCATTGTGTTGGTTACTAGTACATTTTACTATCATATTACTTAAAATTATCGAAATTTTTCGAAATTTTCTGAAATTTCAATATAAAATTTCATGTTAGTAAATATGAATATTCATAACTAGAAGAATATTTATATTTTATTTATTTTGTTAATTTTAATTGAATAATAAAAAGATATTGATAAAAGTTGATGGTTTACATATTTATTGCTATCACTTAAAGCATTATTCACGATAGAAACGTATAAAAAACTATTATTATTTGTGAAAAAGTTGTTCCTGAAATTTCAATATAAAATTTCATGTTCGTAAATATGAATATTCGTAACTAGAAGAGTATTTATATTTTATTTATTTTGTTAATTTTAATTGAATAACAAAAAGATATTGATAAAAGTTGATGGTTTACATATTTATTGCTATCAATTAAAGCATTATTCACGATAGAAACGTATAAAAAACTATTATTATTTGTGAAAAAGTTGAAAAAATTTATATAAAAATTAAAATTTAATTTATTTCATGAAATGAAAATAGCCGAAGGAAACTACTAATATATCATCATATAATTATTGTTTTTTACTATAATATTGGTCGGCCAGATGGCTGCGTAGTAAAGCTTTGGCTTATTACCCTGGAGGATCCGGATTCAAATCCGGATCCTTCAGTTTTTCAGGAGGGGTCGGCCCCGATCATGGCCCGTTTTACCCCATCCTTCAACCATCCGGTTGACCCCATCATGGGTGCTGGCCAGCCTGTGATGGGCTCTACAAGTGGCCTCCGCCAGATAAAGAATATTCCATGAGAATATGGAAACTTAACCTAACTAACTAACTACTATAATATTGTTTATATCTTAATTAGCTTAATGAACGAATGCAACGATGATTATTTTTTATCTCGGTTTCTACATTAGACTTAATTTGAATATTATCAATAGCTGTGCGAAAGCGGATAGAAATTAAAGAGTTGATATGGGCAAAATTTAACATTATCATTTATAATCCCTCAGTTTTGCTTTATAAGTTCTCCGCCAGATAAAGAATATTCCATGAGAATATGGAAACTTAACCTAACTAACTAACTACTATAATATTGTTTATATCTTAATTAGCTTAATGAACGAATGCAACGATGATTATTTTTTATCTCGGTTTCTACATTAGACTTAATTTGAATATTATCAATAGCTGTGCGAAAGCGGATTGAAATTAAAGAATTGATATGGGCAAAATTTAACATTATCATTTATAATCCCTCAGTTTTGCTTTATAAGTTTAGATATTTTGCGTTAAAATCATGATAACAGCAAGATAAGCAATAGTTTTCTACCATTAATTATCATTAGAAATAGTAAAAAAAATTGTTTTAATTATGTAAGAATCTGAGTCGGCCGGATGGCCGCGTGGTAAAGCTTTCGCTTACTACCCTGGAGGATCCGGGTTCAAATCCGGGTCCCACACCTCCAATTTTTTCATGAGGTGGTCCGGGCCCGGCCTGTTGAACCCGATCCTTCAACCATCCGGTTGACCGGGTTCAAATCCGGGTCCCATACCTCCAATTTTTCAGGAGGGGTCCTGCCCAGCCCATTGAACCCCATCCTTCAACTATCCAGTTGACCCCATCATGGCCTGTTGAACCCCATCCTTCAACCATCCGGTTAACCCCATCATGCGGAACCCCATCCTTCAACCTTCCGGTTGACCCCATCATGGGTGCTGGCCAGCCTGTGATGGGAGCTATATCGCCGCCGCTAGATACAGAATATCCTATGAGGATATGACGGCGTAATAAAACTAACCTAACCTAACTAACCAAAGATTATATCCGGGAAACTAACATAACATAACATGTAAGAATCTGTAAAAAAATATACTATTTGCATAACATGGAGGAAAAAATTCTTAATCGATAGTAGACTCAGAACAAACAGAAAGAAGAATAACGATGAGATATTATTTCTATTTTATCTGTTCAATAATATTTTAATACTAGAAATTACCCGCTCATATAAATGAGCGAAAATATAATCTTATAATATATAACGACGAAAAACACCTCCGAATTCGTGTAGGGAACCATCGATGACGGAATCATAAATGGCATCCATTATTATGTTACAGTGCCATCTGCGAATTCTGTCTTTTTAGAGGAACTACAATTTCAATGTAATTTTTATTTTTTAATTTTTAAATTATTAATAATAACAAATAATTTTCGCTGTCTCAGACATCCAAAAATTAAACCTTTCTAAAGATACCCTATTTATAGCACAACAGTTCAACGGAAAAACGCACATCTAGCCACGTTTGACTATTAATATATATGATTTGCTTACTTAATTTAATGGGCACAACAGTTCAACCGAAAAACGCACATCTAGCCACGTTTGACTATTAATATATATGATTTGCTTACTTAATTTAGAATTTTTTTGTTAAATTTATTAACTTAAATTCTAGATAAATAAAGAAATTAAAAAAAAACGGTTTTTTAAGAAATAAAAAAATATTAATTACGTGAATTGAAAGAAAAATTATCAAGAGAAAATTAAACTGTATTTATGAATGCATTAATAGGATTTTAAATAAATATTCATTTTGTACCATCGAGGTCTCTACACAAATACAAACAATGAAACATTTAATTATGTAAACAAAGATTTATTTGTTTATTAGAGAAATTTATATTAATAAACTTTTCCCAAATCTAATTAATTTATATAAGTTTGTCAGTTATGTGTAAAGGAAATTAAACAGAAAGTAATTTTGTAAATTTTTCCTAAAAATGCCAAATATTAATTAAATTTACAAAAAAAAAGTTATAAGCCATTGCTTTCTTAATAATTTTTGACATTGTTGTAATGGTGTAAATGAATCTTAATTTTTGTTAATTTTTCTCATTTTTTCCCAAAAATCAAATAATTTATACCGTATTTTTGTGTTTTTTTATATAAAACAAGGTATATAAACTGCCTAAAACACTAAGACAATAACGAATAAAGAGCACCAACAGCTGTAGTGACTTTTTTGAAGTCGCTACTGCCGTTGGTACTCTTTATTCGTTATTAGTGTTTTTTTTTTATTTGATTCTGTAGATCTGATCTGATATTATTCTTATAATTTAAAACAGTGCAAGATCTTAAAAAATAATAGAGAATTTTGAAGTTTTAACATTTAAACCTTACTAAAAAAAATTTCCTGCACAGTATGACAATTCTGATGAAATTAAAAAAGAAAATTTATTATAAGAACCACCTGAACATTTTTACCGTGAATATTTTATTGGTTTATTAACTTAAAATAAAAAAAAAATAAAAGTTGTAAGCCATTGCTTTCTTAATAATTTTTGACATTGTTGTAATGGTATAAATGAATCTTAATTTTTGTTAATTTTTCTCATTTTTTTCCAAAAATCAAATAATTTATACCGTATTTTTGTGTTTTTTTATATAAAACAAGGTATATTACTAACTTCTATTTGTAGAGCCATGGTTCCCAACGTGGGGTGCACGCCCCACAAGGGGCAATTTGATTTTATGGGAGGTATTTCGAGAATAAGTTATTAACAACGAATTTTTTGCAATCGTTACATGTCATTTTTTATTCAATATAAAAGTGAAAAGTCTCTTGGAATATAACGAAAATTTTTTACTAAATTTTAATATTTCATTATAAATTTTAGAGATTATGCTATTGAAAGATAATCCACTTCAAGCGAACTTCATAAATAAGTACAGGAGCTATTCTAGTTATAAAAATTCGTACTTAGGAACGTGAAATTTCAAAAACTCTTCAATAATTTTAAACAATATCATATCAAAATAAGCTCTAGCAACCAAATAAAATTACACAGTTAGTTAACATACTATGACAGTATTTCGAGATGGCATAGATTACACCAAAAATCTCTCGCTTTATATTCGGAACTTTTCATTAAAATCTGTGAAATAAGAAAATTTTAATTGGTACAATTGTGAAATATTTTACAATATACAGTATATAAAGTTATTTCGGTACTTTTGGAGCCAAAATAACAGCAGTATCTGAGTTACGGACAAAGCGTAATTAAGAAATTATGTTCGTAACTAGAAGAGAGCCTGTAGAAAAGAGGCACTAAATGATATTTGTTTAATGTTTATGTCAATATACTTCCAGGGGATTGATACTAACTACTGTTACTTGATATATATTATTGAAATTTTTATTCTTGAATTCTATGGATAAAGTTTCGCAATATCTATCACTTAAATCTGAATTAACTATTATAAAACTAACTTCTATTTATAGAGCCATGGTTCCCAACGTGGGCTGCACGCCCCACAAGGGGGCAATTTGATTTTATGGGAGGTATTTCGAGAATAAGTTATTAACAACGAATTTTTTGCATTTCTTATGGTTCTAGGGGTCTCATATACAGTATATAAATATATATTGTGACATACATATTTTTAATTTAAAATCAAAATGTTATGGCTGTTAGATGGTGACAATGGGTGGGAAAGCCTGCTAATACAAAGTGGTGAGAGGAGATAAAGGTTTAGATAACCTTTACTTCTTACTTTTCCATTGTTACCAGTTGACCACTGTGTATATTCTGATTAAGATAAGTCTGGCGATCTTAGAAGAAAGTAAAAAATATTTAGTGCACACACGCAGTTATTAGTATTGAAGGGTCTTGATACATGTCACTTCATATTATTATTATTATTATTTTTTAAATCAATTTCTTAGTGATTTTTTCCTCGGTACTTCAACTGGCCTTTCGTTCTTTGATTTTTCTCTTTCATGGATGTCATGTTCTTTGGAAGTTTGTTTAGACCATGTTAATGGCCTTTTAGGCTTCCTCCGCGTCAATAAGAGTTCACTTTTTGAATAATAAACATTATATGTCACAGGGAGCATCAGGATTTTAGAGATGCTTAGATGGGGCATGGCCAAAAAAAGATTGGGAAACACTTATAGAGAATCTATTCTACAACAAAACTGTTTTTGAATAGATTCTCTAGCCAGCAAAAGACAATAAATAGATTCTCTAGATTTAAGTATTTGCAAATTGATATTTTAATCAGGTACATACAAAAATTTTCTGCTGTTAAACAAAAATTACATTTTTTATAGATTTTTTTTATTGTGACTTTAAGCATGAGAATTTTTAGATTGCTTCCATAATAAAATAATATTTTTTATTTTTTTCATTCCAAGCATGAACTTTATTTTTAAATTAGATTGAAAAATAAATAAATAAAAGTAAAATACTTTTACTGCTGAAATGTTTTTGCAAGCTATTAATAAAATCCTGCAGAAGGTATAATATATAGGCAGAAGTGTTTGAAACAGGATCAAATTAAGTTTATCCACTATTATGGAGAAAATTTGAAACCAATTATTTCTTTAACTAGAACTGAAAAATTAAAAAAATAATATTTTTATATTTAAAATTTTTTACCTTAGAACACTGAAAAGGAATAAACAATAAAATAAATGCAAATAGGCACCTAATTAAATTCACCAGATAATATTTTATACTTAGCAGAACTGTCTTTATATCTTATAACAGAAATAAATATTTTTTATTACTTTTTGTAATTCACAATTATGGAATGAAAAATGTGGTTTTTATATGTTTTTCTACTCTAATAAATTAAAATATGTTTTGATCAAGTTTCTTATTTTTCTTATGTTAGAACAGTTGATGCATTTTGCCTGAAATACTATTTTATTTGAATGGGAAAACAACTTTTAAGATATCATAAATATTAAAGAATACTAATTTGTATGACCATTTTAATGGTTGCAGATGCTATCTATGAATTTTAATTATTTTACATACTCAAAATTTTTATTTTATAATTCAAACTAATTAAAATTAATATGACCATACTGAAAACATAGTATCTACTTTCCAGTAACACAGGGATGTTTTGCAACCTTGAATTATAACATTAATGGTGTAATTATTAACAAATTTAAATTATTTCACATTTAATAAATGTAATTTAAATTTTTTCCATTATTTATTCATGAAACTAAACTGAATTTAATTAATTATGTATAAATGTAGAGTGGAGAATGGCATCTGATGTAAATATAAATCATGTTTTGACACAGTGTCACATCATACATGTATATCCTTCATAATTAACAGAAAAAACAGGAAGCACATCTGAAAACATAGAAAATTTTTATAATAAAAGTTCCATGGAACTGCACTAAACACAAACTAAAAAATAATAATACTCAAAAGCCCTTTAGCAGTCAAAAGGTTTTATTCAGGAACGTTTTCAATACACTTGGCGTCTTCCTCAACTGCTATATCAAGACTCACCTTGTTACACAAGAACAGGGGGACCTAACTACACAATATAAACAAAAATGACAAAATTTAAAGGGCATGTCTACACCTGGAAGCGCTCTCCTTAGCACCACCTGCTAGTAAAGCCATACATTTCGTTACATGACCGATCTTCTAAGAATACATTAATTATATTATTAAAAAAACCATACAAAATTATACAAATTTTAAAAATTATTAAAAATCTACACGAATTAAAAAAAACGTACAGTTATCTGCAATGATTAAAAAATAAAAATAAAAATTATAAATAAAAAAAGTAAAAATTGTCATAACAACCATCTCCACGCACTAGGGATCGTTTCCGGTTCCGTAAAATTTATTACAAATCCTTTCTTTTTCTTTTTGAGGATTTCTAACGCTTCAATCATATTCCTGTCCCAGTTCTTCTCATCTGGACGAATAATTCTTGCTCTTCCCCACTGCACTTTAACATCGTGCAGCAGTGATCTCTGTCTTAGCGCAGTGGAGAGTTTACCGTACTTGAGGTCCGTTTTATATTCTTTTATCCTCGCTTCTAAGTTCCTCTTCCTATATCCTATGTAAGGAGAAGACATGGACAAGAAAATCAGATACCTTTAGGAGTGTTGACCAAGCCCTGTGGGTAGAAAACTTTTCCAAAAACATCGGCGGGTTAACCAATTGTACTCTGAGTTTTAAAAGGAACCCGACTATTTTCGGGATGATAAGAAATGATAAAGACCGTTATGAGGATAAGGATAGGAGTGAGGTATATGAAATTACTTTAACGAATCACTCATTGGGTAGGGAAGAGTTTTATATAAGATATACGCTACGGTCGGTTTTCGATAATCCTGTAAGGGAGGGCTGCTTGTTATGACAATTTTTACCTTTTTTATTTATAATTTTTATTTTTTAATGATTGCAGATAACTGTACGTTTTTTTTAATTCGTGTAGATTTTGAATAATTTTTAAAATTTGTATAATTTTGTATGGTTTTTGTTTTTATAATATACTTAATGTATTCTTAGAAGATCTATCACATATCGAAATGTATGGCTTTACTGGCAGGTGGTGCTAAGGAGAGCGCTTCCAGATGTAGACCTGACATAACGAAATGTATGGCTTTACTGGCAGGTGGTTCTAAGGAGAGCGCTTCCAGATGTAGACCTGCCCTTTAAATTTTGTCATTTTTGTTTATTTTGTGTAGTTAGTTCCCCCTGTTCTTGTGTAACATGGTGAGTCTTGTAGCAGCTGAGGAAGACGGCAAGTGCTTGAAAACGTTTCTGAATAAATTCTTTTCACTGCTAAAGGGCTTTTGAGTATTATTATTTTTATGGAAAATTTTGTATTTGCATATTAATTTGCTAATGTAAGATTTATATAAAACATTATGCTAAACATTAATGGGAAATAAACATTATTTAATTCCTATCTTTACATATAATTTGCTTACAGAAGGATATAAATCAAAAATTTTCATGATTTATATTTATAATTTTATTGATAAAAGTTAGTTCTCTCCAGAGACATTTAAATTAAAAAGCTCTTAAAGATGTAAATAACTAACCATGATAAATAGCGTAAAATATTTTTAATCTATTCTTCAAATAAAATTTTCATAACAAAACTAATTTTGATAAGTGTGCTAAAATATTTATCATGTATATTTTCACAAATAATTTAAATGATACTGTATAATATATATTTCTCTGAATTAATAAAATTTTAGTTAGAAAATATAATAATGATATTGTATAAGTTATAAACAAATACAACTGTTAACTGAGTATAGTAATAAGAGATGAAATTAGATGCAATATTATGTTTTCTAGCTTTAATAATTTAAACTAGAAAAATTCACAAATTAGCAGATACAAATTACCAAGAAACAACATTAAAAAAAACGTAGATGATTAAAAAACTGTTGATCTTGCATATTCCTCAACACTATATAAATACAATAATATCCCGGAGTTACGTAATCGGTGGGACCAGGAAGCAAAGTTGAAAATTACGTAAGTCGGGATACCTACAGATTCCCAAATCTAATTTTAAGTACTTATGTTTTAATCTGTTATTTTTGTTTACCAAGAAAACAACAAATTATAAAAGTTTATAATATATAAAAGTAATTTAAAGAATCTTAATAAACAAATCAAATATGTACCGCATTTAAAAAGTTCGTACCGATCGACTCGTGTGACGCGTTTGCACATGAGACATGTCCGTACAAGCTCGTACAAGTACAGACGTGCATATCAATTAACGCGTTGCATGTCATATGGGTACGTGTGTGGACGAGGGGGCAGGATGAGAAGTTACGTATCTCCAAATTTACGTAAGTCGGGATATTACTGTAGTGTATTTATTTTTGTAAAAATTAATAATATTCATAATATAATTTTTTTTTTATGAATTAAGAACTTGTAATCTATATAATTTTTTTTTTGTTAGAATGGTAAAATTCATTAAATATAAATTCAATTATTTCATGTATAATATAAATTATTATTCAATGATAGAACATGCATTTTGCACTCCATACATATTTTTATTTTTTTAGACAAAAATATATTTCAGTTAAACAGTTGAAGAAACATTAAGATATAGCAATTTTCTGAGTATCAAGAAAAATTAGCATTCATGATTGTTTTAATAGCAATAGATGCTATTTATAAAAAATTACATTATTATCGTATATTATTTTTATAATTTAAATCAATTTTTTTTATATTATAACTTGAAAAAAGCCAATAAATTATACGTTCAAATAATATTTTTTAAGTACAATGCATTAATAGAAAAATTATTAATATTGTAACAGCATTTTAGATTCTCGATCCTCTGAAGTTTATTGCTCCTTTTAATTTTTTTAAATTTATAAATTAAAGTCTTCATTATCAGTAAGGAATTCCTGTAATCCTACAGTCCTTGCAGTAAATGTATGGCAGCTCTAAATTCAATCATCATTTCGAGAAGTTAGGATATAAATCCTATACCAATCCGCCATTTTTTAAGCTAAGAAACATAACTCTTTCTTTCTCCACTATTATCCTGAATTATTTCAGCCATCCATTTAAAATATTGCCTTCCAACTTGAGTTAAAAGAGTATACATAACTTTTATATATTGCACTATTTCTATGAGTTTGTTGGGATAATCAGACAATTTTTAATTCGGCACAAGTTCCTGTAATCCGGCACAGTTATCAGATTATTGGAATTTTATTGTATTTTATTTTTATTTCAGCAAAATCATATTAATAATTTACATGCTTCGTACATCAATTATCATCGTTTCTTTGAAAATCTCTTTAAATGCTATTAATACTGAAAAATTCGAAACAGTTACAATAATTTTCACGAAATAATTTTTTTATAATTATACTTAAGGTTAGGTTAGTATAGTTAAGCCGCCATATTGCACAAGAGATGTACATTATCTGGCAGCAGCCACTTGTAGAACCCATCACAGTCTGGCTAACACCATGATGAGGTCAATCGTAAAGTTGAAGGATGGAGTTCAATGTGCTGGACCTCTCCTAAAAATTAGAGATATGGGAACCGGATTTGAACCCTGTCCAGGTTGATAAGCAGCATCTTTCCACCCGGCTATCAATTATATTCAAGATAATTAGTCATTCTGGTATTATTAGTATTAGAAAATATTAAAGTTTATTAAATAGAATAATATTAGTTCAGCTATGTTAAGTTTACTTAAGCATATTATATTGTTAGAAAATTCATAATTGTTACAATGTTATAATTCTAGAGAATTTTTATTATCATAAAGTAGTTGTTTGTTTATATGAAAACACATTGAAGAAGAAGGAGAAACAGCAAAATTTATCTGTAGTTCATCTGAACTAATATGTCTTGTCTATCTTCAAAATTACTTTTATAAATTCTCCAAACGTGACAGGAATGGAAGATAAAAATTTCGGTACCAGACAGCATTTTCATAATTTTTACAAATTTTGAAATAATACAGAAGCTAAATGTAACTGGTAAATAGTATAAAATGTTTGTTTAATTAATTCACATAATCCTATTAATGAAATTTTCTTTGCTATGATATTCTGTTCGTTCAAAAAAAAAAAAACAAAAATTATTTTTTTGCAAGATTAAATTCAGTGGCATAATTTAATAAAACCAGAGAAATTTAACTTAAACAACATAATTTAATAAAACCAGAGAAATTTAACTTAAAAAAACACATTGAATTGTTTGTTTATGTAATTAAAACATATATGAATAAAATTTTATGTTTTACTGCAAATATTTATTTAAAAAACAGCAAAATTTATCTGTAGTTCATCTCCTGAACTAATATATCTTGTCTATCTTCAAAATTACTTTTATAAATTCTCCAAACGTGACAGGAATGGAAGATAAAAATTTCGGTACCAGACAGCATTTTCTTAATTTTTACAAATTTTGAAATAATACAGAAGCTAAATGTTACTGGTAAATAGTATAAAATGTTTATTTAATTAATTCACATAATCCTATTAATGAAATTTTCTTTGCTATGATATTCTGTTCGTTCAAAAAAAAAAAAACAAAAATTATTTTTTTGCAAGATTAAATTCAGTGGCATAATTTAATAAAACCAGAGAAATTTAACTTAAACAAACAATTCAATGTGTTTTTTATGTAATTAAAACATATATGAATAAAATTTTATGTTTTACTGCAAATATTTATTTATTGAATTTCTTTCAAAGTTAATCTTTCCTTAACTACAAGTAATTTAAATTTTTAAATGCATAATTGATACAAAGAAACCATTTTTATCCATTAATAAAAACAATTAATTAGTTTTTGTATTAATTTTGTAGATCTAATTATGTCATTAAGAAATGTGGTAATAATTGCTCATCTTTAAACAGAGAAAATGTTCAAATTGATTAAGTGTAACTCTATATGATGTAAAGTCTTAACTACAAGTAATTTAAATTTTTACATGCTTAATTGATACAAAGAAACCATTTTTATCCATTAATAAAAACATTTAATTAGTTTTTATATTAATTTTGTAGATTTAATTATGTCATTAAGAAATGTGGTAATAATTACTCATCTTTAAACAGAGAAAATGTTCAAATTGATTAAGTGTAACTCTATATGATGTAAAGAATTATCGATTGCATTTTTTGTTCGTGCACACAGTATGAAGTAGAAACATTGTTCTGTTGCTAGTTGCATTTCTCATTATAAGAGATAAAAATATGTTAGATTTTTTTTTAACTTTCATAACAAATGAATAATATTATATTCTAAATTTGGAGAGAGTGAAAGAATTATTTTTAATTATAAATGATCTTTTCCTAGAAGAAGTTTTATATTTTTTTCATAACAAAATTAAAATTTTAAAATAAATGGCTACTTTCCTTCCTGTGATTCGTGCTATTGAATATTAAAAAATGATTAAAAATTTATTATTATTATTCATTATTAGCGCAATGATGAATTTGATATTTAAACAAGGCCACACTTATGTTACGAAAGAAGTAGAGTTCCTAGATATATAGAGTAGCGAATTCAGCCGCCATTTTATATCCTCCTGCCGATCGATAATCACGGATAACTTTATGGAGAGTAAACCATAATACTATATTTCTTTTCTAATTTATAAATACAGCTGTTTCTTTCCTGGAAAACGAAGATCGTATCTGGAAAAGTTTTCCTTCTAATATTTTTTAATCACTTCTTTTTATCTCTAATTTCCTTTACCTTGTGGTAAAGGAAATAATCTATGACCCTTTTCTGTTGGATTAGTACAATTTATGGCAATATAACAAGGCATGTTCTAAAAAATAACCAAAAATCTTATGAATGCAATGATAATTCCCTATCTAGTAGGATATAAAATGGCCGATATGGCGGCATCCGTTGGTGCAAAGAAATGCGCTACTCTATATATCGAGTGACTCTAGAAAGAAGTGATGGCCGCGTGGTAAAGCTTTCGCTTACCACCTTGGAGGATCCGGGTTCAAATCCGGGTCCCACACCTCCAATTTTTCAGGGGTGGTCCGGGCCCGGCCTGTTGAACCCGATCCTTCAACCATCCGGTTGACCGGGTTCAAATCCGGGTCCCATACCTCCAATTTTTCAGGAGGGGTCCTGCCCAGCCCATTGAACCCCATCCTTCAACTATCCAGTTGACCCCATCATGGCCTGTTGAACCCCATCCTTCAACCATCCGGTTAACCCCATCATGCGGGACCCACACCTCCAATTTTTGTCACACACCTCCAATTTTTCAGGAGGGGTCCGGGCCCGGCCTGTTGAACCCACATCCTTCCATCTGGTTGACCCCATCATGGGTGCTGGCCAGCCTGTGATGGGAGGCCATCCGGTTGACCCCATCATGGGTGCTGGCCAGCCTGTGATGGGAGCATCGCCGCCGCTAGATACAGAATATCCTATGAGGATATGACGGCGTAATAAAACTAACCTAACCTAACTAACCAAAGATTATATCCGGGAAACTAACATAACATAACATAACTAGAAAGAAGTGATATTTGAAAGTTTATTTTGTTGTATTCTGTACTTTTTTCTTATTTTTATGATACCTAGAGGATTAATAGAATTTACGAAATTAGATTGAATAATTCATAAACAATCCAACAATTTTAATCAACACATCGAATCAGTAAATGCATTCGAGTGAATTTTCTTTTATGTTTGTTAAATATCTTAAATTGAATATGTAAAACATCAAAAAATGTACCGTTTTATTATTAGAAAAAATTTGTTTTAGTATTCAGATTTGCACATTTCCTTATTAAAAATTAATAGTGCTACTTTCATTCCTATTTTTGAAGAAAGTTTAAAATTCTAGTCTCCTTTGAATAATAATAATTATTATTATTATTATTATTAAAGTTTTTATATATTTCTAAATTTAACGAATTAAAAATTTCTTGGAAGGTTTAAAAATTATACAAATAAATGATTAAACTCATAAAATATTTTTATTTATTGGTTTATAAATGGTTTTTTTACTTTATTCATCTGAACTTTTTGTTCAGAACTTGTTGATATACAGAATAAATAATAAAATTATGTCATATATGATATCCAAAGTACCATTTTATGAAGGTAATCATGATGCTTTCCGCATAAGTATATCCTTAAACAGAACAAAATCGCTACTTGTTTACTTTGTAAGTATGAAACGGTTGTCTGTATGCAATATTTTGTCTGGAGATATTTTGCAGAGAGTCTGACATCACCCTGACAGAATAAGTATAGTAATCGTATAACACTATTGTTATGAAAGAAATCTTTGATCCTGTAAAGTGACTATAATATTACACATAAAGGCAGATAGTTTTAAGATTCTCGTGTCTCGGACAGTCATCCTTCTTCGAATGTGAAACGAGGCTGACGATACACTGCAAGTAATATAGATGCTTCCATATTACTTGGAGTATATCGTCACATATAATAGTAAAACATTTTATCTGTAATCATATACAATTGGTCTTCATTTATCTTCTCTTCAGTTAACGTCGTTTTGTTATTACATCGAGAGCAAAAATTAATTTAATTATTTAAAAATTAAAATTTTTAAAGCAGCAGAACGGATTAATCCTTTAAAGCTAGCTAATCATCATCGAATATACAAAGCGTCACTACGCGTCGCATTGCGTCGTCGCTCGCGTTCTTACTACCCGGTAATGAGTAGGAGAGCGACGCAATGCGACGCGTCTTAGCAACACGATGAGTCGTGATATTTTTTGTACTCGATGGTAATTGGTTAGCTTTAAAGGGTTATAGTTCTATTTTCTTATGTTTACTGCATAAGACAGAAAACGTGTTGAAAAAACTATAATATATTTATAGAAGACCGATTCCAGATTATCATTAGTTTTGTTTACATGAATAATAATAATAAAAATCTGTTCGAAAAAAAAATGATAATATTATTACAGATTTCACACTGATATATAAAGAATCATGTCTTTTATTGTTGCAACAAAAGTAAAATAGCGATGATATATTTTTTCTACAATGCAGTTTGTTCTAAAGGTTATTTTCTGTTTTCATTTTCTTTTTTTCATTTCAAATGGAAAAAGCCAGATTTATATTGATGAAAAGAATGGTTTCTGTTATCTTCGAAAAACTTTAAAATTAGTTTTAAAATCCAATTTGTTACAGAAAACAAGTTGCAACAAAAAATTAAACTTTATACTTCTTCCTAGCGGTTCCATTTTATATTTGTCTGCTATCAAAATAAAAGTTATATTAGGCCTATTATTTTTATTTTTTCAGCAATAGCATTACAAATTTTCTTACTTATTAAACTTAAGAAAAGATAAATTTGTAGGAAGTGAATTATCATTTAATTATTGATTGTTTGCAATCATTATGCAGAGAAAGCTGGGTAAGAAACTCTAAAATTCTAATGATTTTTTTGGAAATATTATGACTGGCAGGCTAATTATGAATAAAAAATATGAAAAGTACGCTAACATGATATAAAAATTGGCATAATTTAAATATTAACCCTTTAAAGCTAGCCAATCACCATCGAGTACACAAAGCGTCACGACGCGTCGCATTGCGTCGCTTGCGTTCTTACTACCCGGTAGTAAGTAGGAGAGCGATGCAATGCGACGCGTCTTAGCAATACGATGCGTCGTGACGTTTTGTGTATTCGATGGGTGATTGGTTAGATTTAAAGGGTTAAAAGGTCACTGATGATCAGAATCAGTTCTTGAATCTAAGTTGTTTTGCTGATATGCCGTACAGTATTTAATTTATTATTGTTAATTTATTTTAAAGCATGATAGTAATCTTTTATTTTCAAGCCAACGAATGAATCAATAATAAATATTTTTATATTATCATATACAAGATTAATCCAGCGCCCTCATACATCAATTATTTTTTTCCTTAAATTTATTATACCAATAGCGATATTTTTAGATGCAAAGTTTATGATATTGCAAAACAATTAATTTTAATTTTATATTATCGCATTAAATAGTAATAACAATAAGTTTCTGTAAACATTACAGTAATAAGTTAAAAATTATTGTTCATCGGTAAAAATACGTTGATTTACTTTATAGAAAATTGTGTTTTTAAATTGATACAGGAATACCTCGCTTTACAGAGCTTCTCAATTATACTCCATTCTTCTATTTTATATCTGAAAATGAAAATTATCTGAAAAATAATATTTATAACAGATATATAAAATATAAATTAACAAATAGATGAACTCAGTCAGGAGCCATCCTGAAAAACTGAAAATGTGAGACCCGGAATCGAACCTGGTTCTCCAAAGTGCTACGCGTATGTTTAAAAATGCAATCATCTCGCCGATATTTTTAGATCTACAAGTATTGTGCAACTTAATAAATAATAATGCAAATATGTTTTCAGGGTTTTATATGCATTAACAAATGAAAAAAAGGCTATGATTCACTTTACAGCAGTGTTCTGGAACATAACCGTCGCAATAACGAGATATGTTTCGTTACCTTAATTCACTTTTCTTAATTACAGTAAAATATAACTATACAAAACATAAATTGACAGCCGGGATAGGAGCCATCCTGAAAACTGAAGGTATGAGATTTGGAATCGAACCTGGATCATCCAAGGTGATATGCGAATGCTTAAAAACGTAGTCATTTGGCCGAGTTTTTACGTCTAGTGCTATTAGACACGAATGAATAATAGTGTAAATATGTTTTTAGGCTTTTATATGCATTAGCAAATAAACCAGGCTATGATTCACATTACAGCAATGTTCTAGAACGAGTATGCAATAACGAGATGTGCGATGGTAACCATCGCATATCTCGTTATTGCGATGGTTACCATCGCAATAACGAGATATGCCTCTACCTTTTTTCTTAGTTAAAGTATTGATTACTGTTATTGACAATACAACAACAGCTGTTATTGAGGCAACAAACTATTTAAAAGCTATAAATCGATATTTTTCCGATATTTGCCAGCATATTCTAATTATTAAAAATTCATTTTTATAATCTCTTCGATAATCTGAATTCTAATAGTTTATTCCCAAACTTTCTTCATATCTTCTCCATAGAATAAAATCGACCGATTTTTAAGAATAAATATCAAATTTTTATATTTTTTTAATAATTTTTTTTTCATATTTGTTATTCTTAATATACTGTATATTCATTTTTTAAATATTCAATAAAATCGACTGATTTTTAAGAAAAAATATCAAATTTTTATATTTTTTTAATAAATTTTTTCATACTTGTTATTCTTAATATACTGTATATTCATTTTTTAAATATCCAATTTTTTTGCCTATTTTTAAAATATTTTGATTATCACTTTACTAAGGATTCATAACTTATTTAGAGTTTATATTTCTAATTATGAACAAATTAGAATTATTCTTCTTCTTTTACAATTAATTAAGTTTCATAAATATTAATAATGCATAATGTAAACGAATAAGTAATTTTAATTAATTAAATAAATAACTAGTAATAAATAACTTTAACTAATTTTAATTTTCTCATTTATCAAATGTCTTACTTTAAATATGATGTGAGGATCACGGAAATATGAACTATATTCGCGATATATAAGAAAAATTTAATATATCAAACAAAGAAATTGTTAAAAGAGAGAAAGCTAAAAACATCGAACAAAGAAACTGTAAACAGGAGGAAGAACGTTAAGATTGAAAAGAAAGCATTTACCGAGTTGCTGCTGCCCGGCGCGAAACTTCGTCCCCAACGTCGTAAATCTCGAAAACAAAAAGGGATTACGTATCGCGGGCGAAGATCGTGCTTGTGTAGGTGTCCAGGGACTATCGCAGTAGACCCCACCTGCAAAGGAAATAATAAACAATAGCCGGGAATGCATCGAAGCCCGGGAATTTCGGGTGAGATGTGACGTTTTGGACTAGACTCGGGGTTGTTATAAAAAGGGGATCGACCACCCCATCGATAGAGGGAACCCAGAGGAAGAGAACCCGAGGGAGAACGGGAAAACAACGGCTAGGAGAAGGAAGACGTAACAGTTTTCATTTCCGAGGTTTCACAACCGCCGTCCGGTTCCTCCAGCTGCACCGCACTAACAGGGTCGGATCACATACACACGAAGAAAGGTGTTCCCCACTTTGTGTCATTAGTTAACGACGAAATTACCGTCTGAAGCCGTGCACCGTTAGAAGAAGACTGCCAAGAAACCAAAGACTGGACGACGAATATAAGTAGGTCCCCGTGCAGACGAAGATTTCATTAGAAACACTGAACTGTAAACAATTAGTGTTGTGCTCGTGTAAAAGTTGTGTTAAGTCAAGATCCACCAAGAATCTACTGTTATATAAGGTATTTATCCTCCCTTTATGGGATATGTTGTAATTCTCTCTCAAAAAAATAAAGATCCAAGACAATATAAAGAAATTTCCAATATAATGAGCATCGCTGTAACGAAATTTCAGTTTAATGAAACAAGCATTTGTCATTTACGAAATAAATACGAATGCTATTTAAGAAGTTGCTGAATAAGATATTGTGGCAATAATACCGTTGGAACGGGATGCTAATGATGATGATGATGAAGGAGAGAAAGAAAACCAATTACAAGATGATGAAAAGTTAAAATCACCTCACACGCAATTTTTTTTTCTGCATCAGTCGAGTAACATTTCACATTAAATTAGCTGCTGGATCGTAGCGACGAGAGCGGAGGCGTAGTCGCGACGCGATAAGCGACTATCAAAACGGCAAAGTTAACAATTTATATTTCCTATATGAAGATATATTTTAATTAAGAATTTTTACAGAGATCTTAATTAAAGTATATCCATATAATCCATAAAAACGTAAAGTATTAACTTTTCCGGTTATAATACATAACTATAGTCGTCCAGCGCGGCGCGACGCCTCAGCGACGGGAAAACAGCATTTATTATAAAATTTTACCGTGCAGTTATACCGTTGTTTATTGTTGAAAGAAGTCAGTAATTTTCCTCTATACTGCTTGTTTAGTGAAAGCTTTCACCACAAAATTCCTGCATTACATGACCATACTTCTTCATATTAGCTAGCACACTAATGCCCTACATAAGAAAATGACGCAGGTATCGCGTCACGTTGGCTGCGTCAGTTTAGTTATTTTTCATTATAACAATCTAATTTCGGTGGTCCCTATTGTTTAGTTGAACTTATCATCTTCGGAAACTTCTGGAAAAATCAGTATAATGAGTGAAACATGCTAAAAATATCTATACTGAAGTAAAGAAATTCACACTGGACAGAATATAATAGAAAAAATTAGTTACTATTTTATTTTCAGAAAAATAAATGATAGAAAAGCTTTAAATAATTAGAAACAGTCTAATTATTCAAATTTTTGGTTATAGAACTATTTCAAGGAGTATGTTTAGAATGAGGTTGGGAATTTGCTATATGCAATGCAAAGCATCTTAATATGCTTCAATTCACCATAAAAAAAATCTAATTATTCAAATTTTTGGTTATAGAACTATTTCAAGAAGTATGTTTAGAATGAGGCTGGGAATTTGCTATATGCAATGCAAAGCATCTTAATATGCTTCAATTCACCATAGAAAACATAATTAATTGATTTGAAAAAATTGTGATTGTCAAAGGAACAATTTCAATATTGATCAGTAATAAATTATAACATTACTACAATAATAAAAATAATCAATATTTTTTTATTCTTTTTTCCTTCAGTGTCCTTTTTTACGCATTTTTCGAGACTTGCCCATTATATGTTTCGCCAAATTGTGGAACTTTAATTATTATTATTATTTTTTTTTTTCTGTTGTTATAAGGTATAACAATAAAATAAAATGTTTTTCACGAAATATAATGATATATATCTGAAAGAATTTATTATTAATGCTATTTTTATGGTAGATACAGTTCTAAATAATTTCAACCTATTACTGTATTTACAAACAATTCTTTATACATTAATTTTCAAAGATCTTCCTTTCAATAAAATTCTTTCTACAAATTACAGACTTCTAGTAAAAGTTAGCTCGGAATCAATAATTTTATATTTGAATTGCAGAATATGTTAATGAGTTTTAAATCCATCCAATTTAACTTCATCTTTTTTTTTACACTTTAAACATTCTTTTCCAATTATTTAAATACTTCGAATAAAAGTTTCACTTAAATTCTGAATCATTTTTTAGATGAACCCAATGGACGACATATCATTTTTTTTCATTCAATTTTGTTAACTTCTTAATTCTAACTACAATTTTATTCATTTTGTTTTCTTTTTAACTTTTTTAATCTGTTCGTAAAACAACAAAGAGAATTTAAATTTTAGGGGATTATTTTTTATTATCCAGATTGCATGCCTATTAATTTTATTAGCTTTATGGGATTCTCCTTGCAAGATGATCACTGTTTGGAACAGAAAAAAATCGAGACATATTAAAATTCTTATTATTGAAATTTTAGACAATTGTTCTATTTTATTGCACCAATAGAAATATTAAATTTTTGGAAATATCCGTTTTGCCCCACCTTGCGATATCTAAGTTTTAAATTTTTAAGAATTTCATGTATTCGAAAATAATTAAACGCTCATAAAAGATACATTCAATTAATTTTTTTTTTTACAAAATATGAGTATATAAGCATATCTGCGACAGTGATAGGTGAGCCATATCTCTTCAAGCGACGCAAATATTTATAGAAACTTGGTTGTTGTATCTTTTTTCTCAATAAAAAATTCTATTTTTCAATCTGTTGATTCCTAAATATGCGAATTGAGACTCTGCACAATACCTCTTACAGCAAAGAATGGCAGACTGTTCAAAATGGCAATCGAAAACAAGAATTCAGACTACCAAATACTCTCCATGGGATGAACCTGGATTCGAGTCCAGATCCTCTGGATGGAAAGCTATAGTGTTTCTAGATAATCTGTCCGACAACATAATAAAATCCAACTAAATTAAAATATTCATTGAATTTTAAGCCGCCATATTTGATCTTCCATTTTGAATTCGAGAAAACTATCATCAGCTTCGTAATCTGTAGTCCTAATTCCACCACATATACTAATTTTCAGCAAAACAGGACTAACATTAAAAATTCGTCAAATTTGGAGTCTGCCACTTATATGATATCCTCTTGAGTATAAATTCTTTCAGCCAATATGTGAAGGGATATTTTTCTTAATATGAAACACTCAAATGGTCGAGAAATAACGTTTCTCAGGCCATAAAATAAACATTTGAGATTAACATTTTCCTTTTCTATCTGTTTGGAATGTAATTTCGAGTTGCTGTATTTTTTTAACTAGTTCAATAGTCTCTCCATCATCTCCAATTTTCAGCTTCCTAGGTCATAGGAAAGTACTGAAATTCGTGAGAACAGACAACATACATAGATGATCCATAAAGAATTACATACTATATATAGATGGTTATCTCAGGTAAAAAAATTACTTCACCTCTAAGTGATCAGACCTGTCGCACCGCAGACAGCAGCACAACCTGATTAATCTCACGCTTCTCTTGTATAATAGGTTCACTATCGCTCCCTAAGCTTAGAAGGTTCTCACGCTATGCGATCGAAGCAAAAGTACATATAACATCCATGAAAGTCTGTACATGAAAGCGGGATACTTTTTATAACAACTTTTTATAATAAGTTTTCATAAAATTTCTCTAATAATATTTATTTTAAAATACTATAATAAGCACTCTTATAAAACTTCAGATGCTGTTTATATGTCTTCTGATACTGAACGTTATTAATAATATTATCTTGTCCTTTCTGTAAACTTGAAATAATAAACAATTAATTATTTACAGTAAAGCAAATAGTATAATGTTAAATATAATCAAACAAAATAATCATTATTTTGAATATTATTTTAATAAAATGACTGTTTGTATGAACTACTTTAAAACCAATAAAAGAAAAAGAAAATTTAATGGTCGTTTTCAGTTAATGTCAGAATTGATGATCAATGATTGTGTGTAACATGCCGAACCAATTTTTTATTCTTTTCTTGAAGATATTTTTTTTCCTTACCAACAATGATCTTTTCAGTCGATTTTAATGATATTTTCCACATATAAAGTTTCTTTTTTTTCAACTGGAAAATTGAATTCTTTTCTTGAAGATACTTTTTTTTCCTTACCAACAATGATGTTTTCAGTCGATTTTAATGATATTTTCCACATATAAAGTTTCTTTTTTTTCAACTGGAAAAACGTCAGTTGACGTATGACAGCAAAATCGATACTTGTCACTTTACGGAAGATCACACTAGAAATTAAAAATCTTAACGAAACGGTCATAGAAAAAAAATAAAACAAATTTTAATTTAAATTTTGATTTCTAGTGATGAATAAAAATATATTCTGTATTACCGAAAGAGTGCACCTAATCTTTTCGCAAGAATATTTTCAATTTTTCACTTTTATAACTTGCATGAATAGTATTAAATTTTTCGAGTTTCATCCTTTGATGTCTGGGATACTTTCTTTTATAGAATCAGAAAACTTTGAAGGACAATTCAAACTTTCCAAAAGTTAGAAAGACGTGAAAGAAGATAGAAAATTGATATTTCTTCGATTTTTCTTATTCATACTGGCAACATATATATATATTTTAAATTTATCAAAAATAAATAAATAATATATTTTAATATCGTTTGCAGGTTCTTTTAGTTGCTTTAATCATTTTTGCGCTAAAAGAAATTTGTGCCACTTTAATGCTTTACATAACTCATCTATGATTGGTATTTAAGTTTATTAATTAATTTTCTGTGCTTAATTAGAAAAAAAATAAAGAATGGAATTATAAAAAATAAAGAAATCAGCCTACAGCTATAGTTAATTGCCTTCAAAAATTTCTAAATGCCATGAAAAGTTAAATTTTTTAGTCATCTATGATTGGTATTTAAGTTTATTAATTAATTTTCTATGCTTAATTAGAAAAAAAAATAAAGAATGGAATTATAAAAAATGAAGAAATCAGCATACAGCTATAGTTAATTGCCTTCAAAAATTTCTAAATGCCATGAAAAGTTAAATTTTTTCATTTTACATATTATGATATTTCTCTTCCATTAATCTTATATTGATGGAAAGATTAAAAAAAGATATAAACAATACCTTATATATACAAGATGATCATTTTATCACGCACATCTGGCATTCTTTGTATAAGAAGAGTACATCTGTTTGTGTAAAGAGGTAAATTGTTTGGCGAAGGTTGGTGTAGTACGAAAGTACTGTGTAGTACTGTATTACAAAATCCACCTACTGTACAAGACCTGAAGCCGGACATTACTAGAGAGATTATGTCCATTAACTGTACATTTCAAGGCAAGGTGGCATCTAACATAATCAAGAAGGCTCGCACCTGCCTTGAAGCAAAGAGTTGACATTTTAAACACCTACTGTAAAGAGGTATTGTACCAACATATCATTTGATGTCTGTTTCTCACTTTGTTTTTATTAACTGTGATGTGCATGAAAAAAAATGATCAACCTATATATATACAGTCGCCGGATGGTCGCGTGGTAAAGCTTTGGAGATGATCCACCCTGGAGGATCCGGGTTCAAATCTGGATCCGACACCTCCAGTTTTTCAGGAGGGGTCCTAGTCCGAGTCCGTCCGTTGAACCCCATCCTTCAACCATCCGGTTGACCCCAACATAGGTGTTGGCCAGCCTGTTCCACAGAACAAACTGTGGGATCCGCGGATTGTCGGAACGACTAATCGGCCGGATGGCCGCGTGATAAAGCTGCAGCTTACCTCCTGGAGGATCCGGGTCCCACTCCTCCAATATTTCTCCAGGGATCCGGGCCCAGCCCGTTGAACTTCATCCTTCAACCATCCGGTTGACCCCATCATGAGTGTTGGCCAGCCTGGTGTTGGCTCTACAAGTGGCCGCCGCCAGATACAGTATATCCCATGAGGATAGGCTCTATAAGAGGCTGCCTCCAAATAAAAATATCTCATGAGGATATGGCAGCTTAACTAACCTAACGGAATGACAGACTTAAGTCTTGTACATTCGTGGACTTATGGGTAAAGATGGGCGAACAGTAATTTTTTTCGATTAAAATGAACTCGTAGACAAAACAAATCAAAGATTTATTAAAGAAGGTAAGAGAGAGATTTTTACAATATTTTGTTGTATATCCCATGAGGATATGGCAGCTTGATCTAACTAACCTAACCCTATATATACTGTAATTAGTTTACGCTACCATTTAATGTAATTTCTTAAAAAATATCAGTTTTATAACACTTTTATAAAGGAAGTTTTAGCTAGAATTACATATAATTTGATTATTTCAAATTATAGGTTAAAACAAAAAAATTATATTAATATTGTATTTTGTGGTACCATGTTTTTTTTTTCCTAAAAGTTTAGTTATAGTGTAACTCTATAAGAAGATCAAATCACTGTTATGAAACTTCATGTTTTTTAATTTTTTAGAAATATAAACCACATATCGATTACTCTAAAGTAACGGCATTGTCTTGAATTTTATTATAAATGAAAGTGTCTAATTTTTTTTTTAATTTAAGGAACAACGACCATGCTATTAATCACTTCCAAAAAATCCTAAAGAAAAGAGAAAAACAATCGATATTGGACAGATTCTTTAACGGAAAATAAACAACATATAATTATTAAAATGCAAGACTATGTATATATATGTTACCGGCAAAGTATGAAATGCAGGCATTGTATAGAATGCCTATGCAATATATAGAATGCCTGGCGTTTTAGGCAAAATACGAAATGATTAATATTATATATATTTTGCCTAGGCATTACATAGAATGACTATGCTATTTAGGCAAAGTATAAAATACTTCCGCTCAAAAGCTCCTGATCAAAGCCGATTGGATCGATTGCACCAATCTGGCCCCGCGTTGAGGCAAAATGAAATCAAGCAGGATTATTTACTAATCATCTTATTTTTCTGTCTATGGTTAAAATAAAAAAAACTTTTTCAGGTTTTCTTCTTTTCTTTCTCTTAAAAAAAATTTTCTTCAGAAAATTTCATTTTAGCGTACTTCGGAAATAAAGTTTGAAACTTTAATATTCTGTTATTCACTTTTGTCTGTGTGCAATCAGTAATAAAATTTTAATTAATTTGTATATTTTAATGAAATTCAATAGTAATGTTCTTCTATCAATATTCTGTAAAAACTAAACGGCTTTAATAATGTATATAACTTCCAGTGGTAGAATGTTGATGATATAAAGCCGAGCCAAGTAACATAGCACTATAGATTCGATAAATTAAATGTCTGCTGAGTTAAACTGTCGCTCATCAAACTTGCAGGATCCGGGTTCAAATCCCGGTCCTATATTAGCACTATAGATTCGATAAATTAAATGTCGGCTGAATGGTTGCTGAGTTAAACTGTCGCTCATCAAACTTGCAGGATCCGGGTTCAAATCCCGGTCCTATTTTTATCGTTTCTCAGCAGTCCAGACTCATCTTTCAACCTTCTGGTTACCATCATCATTATTGTTGTCAATCCTGTGATGAGATCTAAAGACTGCCGGTATATATACCATATCTCCTGGATAATATGGCGGCTTTCCTGAAACTAACTGAACGAAATAAATAAGCAAAAATGTACTTAGAAAAGAAAATGCAGTATTTATTTTAATTTAATCTGCTGTTCTTCAAAATTTTCATTTTGCTGTATTGTGTTGTTTGTTTATTTGGCTACACTAACAGTGATAAGAAAACATCAGGATTACGATTTATCAGTTTCATAAAGATGATGAACACAAAGCAAATGGATTTCGTTTGTATTTACTTTTTCGATATCACAGTTATGTAGGCAAAAATGTACTGGGAGCGGTAACAGAACTGCTTAATGCGGATCACTGTTACCAAAGGAACAACGCAAACGGAGATTTTCAAGACTAAAAGAGTCGTAAATCTTTTATAACGCAACTTTGGTAAAAAAAGCAACAGAAACGACGTAAAGTAGGGGTGTCTGGGTGCATTAAAAATTGGACTTCTTTCCTGATATGTTGGAAAGAAATTATGAATGAAATCCTATTTTTAGTGTTTTAAATTATTATATAAATCATAATTAAACGACTAAAAGAAAAATATTGTCGTAATTCTTTTATAACGCAACTTTGGTAAAAAAAGCAACAGAAACGACGTAAAGTAGGGGTGTCTTGGTGCATTAAAAATTGGACTTCTTTCGTGATATGTTGGAAATTATGAATGAAATCCTATTTTTAGTGTTTTAAATTATTATATAAATCATAATTAAATGTACATAAAAAGATTTGCTAATAAAAATCAGTGGATATTATAAAGATTCGTACTAAATTATGTTCAAAATAATTTCTCGTTAGTTGATATACAAGTTATTTTTACTGGTACAGTAATAAGAATTTATTCTGATAGTTATTGTTGTTTATCATGCGAGGAAAATTGTAAGAGAAAATGTAAGTTCCATAATTGCTTTCTGTTCTGGCTTTCTGCATTAACTTAACATTGAAAGCTTTTTTTCTTTTTCATACATGAGTGCAAATCAATTCGGATAGTGAAAAGATCATCCTGTTAATTACTTATTGATAAGAAAAATTCTTTAAAAGTATTTCTACAAGAAAAATTTCTGTTATTTTATGCAAAGAATTTAGGATAAAGTTCTAGTTTTAGATTATATTACAGATTGTTAAAATAATTTTTAATATATAGGAATGTTAATTACTTATTGATAAGAAAAATTCTTTAAAAGTATTTTCTACAAGAAAAATTTCTGTTATTTTATGCAAATAATTTAAGATAAAGTTCTAGTTTTAGATTATATTACAGATTGTTAAAATAATTTTTAGTATATAGGATTATCAATTACAGAGGCTCGTCTAGTTAGAAACATTCGTATTACGACAAGAAATTTTAAAGACTCTTCGATAATTTTTTAAACAATATCGTATCAAAATAAACTCTAACAATCAAATAAAACTACAGAGTTAATTTACATACTATGGCAATATTTCAAGATGGTGGCAAAACAATATCGTATCAAAATAAACTGTAGCAATCAAATAAAACTACAGAGTTAATTTACATACTATGGCAATATTTCAAGATGGTGGCAATTTCAAGAAAAATTCCTCGCTTTATAGTCGAAACTTTTCATTAAAATCTATGAAATAAGAAATTTTAATTGGTCCAATTGTGAAATATATTACTATCTACAGTATATGAAGTAATTTCACATACTATTGGATTCAAAAATAACAGCAGTATCCGAGTTACGAACAACCCGATTTACACACAAAAGTTACTCATGAATTATGTTTCAAACTAGAGGAATGACATGTGTACAAAATTAGCTATAGAAATAAATTAAGAATTCTGGAAAATATTAAAAATTAATTGTGACAAAAGTTTCCAATGATTACTCTTTACAAATATGCATTCTTGAATAAAACTAAAATATTGCAAATTATAAAATTTTTATGAAGCAAACAAGTCAAATTACTGATTTTAATGCTAACGTATAGCAATTGCTTATATATTTATTATATTAAATTAGAATTATAATAAATGAAAACTGTTTACTTAATTCATACATACATTGATCTATAAAAATAAAATTAATAATATCATTCAGTTTTCCTGAAATTAATAATTCGTTATAATTATAATAATTAATCAGTTAATATTTTTTAAAGTTAATATATAGTATTAACTTTAAAAAATCACAGTTTTCTCTCTCTCAGAGTCCACTGAGAGAGAGAGCATAAGTATGAATGTAAGGTCACACCCATATCGCGATTATTATATTATCTTACTTTTTCTTTATAATTAATACTTATTTTTTATCCTAATTATAATTAAATATATTTTATGTTATTATTTACAAAATATTATGATTTCTGAATAATTGTGCAGTAACAATAAGTAAAGATGTTCAGTTTTCGATTTAAAATGAATGTGTTGTGCGAAAAACGGGAAGAAAATATCATTTAAATTTAAAGATATAATAGTAGTAATAATAAAATAATTCAGAAATTAATAAGTTAACGAAATCAGATAATTATTGGAAACAGACAGGAATGTTCTTTAAAGAATTTCAAAAATTTAAACAAAGCGAAATAGGAGATCGACGCGATCATATATGTTAAAGTAAACTCATAAACAGCTGAGAAAGGGAGAGAAGAAAAAAAACTTATCGCCTTATAGGTCACAGAAAAAATCTATAAGTTCATGAGAAAGAAGTTAACAAGCAATCTTGACAGCCATTCATCAGCATTCCTGGGGAGGAGAGAAATCGAATTCCTCCAATTGGATAACTGGGTTCGATTCGAACCTCTCCGGAAATGTAGTTGGATTGGTGGACTTCATAAAAGAAAAAACTTCAAGATATGTTAGTCAGTCAGTCCTGTGTTAGAGTTGTCTTCTGTGCGTCCGTCGTCTGTAGTGTCAAATCTCTGGTCGTATAAACTGTACCAGTTACAACTTACTGCAATAGCACAAGTTATCCTTTTTAAGAACAATATTGTGAAAAAATTAAGAAAGAAAGAAGCAGAAGAATATACTCTCTCTCTCTCTCTCTCTCTCTCTCTCTCTCTGGGAATGTTAAGTGTATACACGAGTAATTAATTGGACTTAAAATTCAGGTCGGCTGGATGGCCGCGTGGTAAAGCTTTGGCTTACCACCTGGAGGATCCGGGTCCAAATCCGGGTCCCACACCTCCAGTTTTTCAGGAGGAGTTCGGGCCCAGCCCGTTGAACCCCATCCTTCAACCATCTGGTTGACCCCTTCACGGGTGTTGGTAACCCTTTGGCTTACCACCTGGAGGATCCGGGTTCAAATCCGGGTCCCACACCTCCAGTTTTTCAGGAGGGGTTCGGGCCCGGCCCGTTGAACCCCATCCTTCAACCATCTGGTTGACCCCTTCACGGGTGTTGGCCAGCCTGTGATGGGCTCTACAAGTGGCCGCCGCCAGATACAGTATATCCCAAGAGGATATGGAGGCGTACTCTAATTAACCTAACCTAACCTTAAAATTCAGATAATCTATATCATAGTTTCGATCTTTTTTCTTCTGTATTCGTTAATTTTTTATAATTATAATGGGCTGTTACTCAGATTCTTTGATAACTAATGTAATTATTATGTCATTTAATGTTTTTATTTTCAAATGCTTTAGTTAAATTTATGTACTTTTTTTGTTAAATATATATGTTTTATTATTTAATTATATAAGTGTGGTTATTCTCTGACCTTCCAACACCTTTGGACTCTGAGCGCCCTTACTCACGTGTCTTTAATAAAATAAAATATTAATTTGTAATTTGGTCATCTGACACGTAACCGATAGCGATCCCCACATGAATGAACAAGAATGCATTTAAAATTATTGTAAACATCATATTTTTTGTACAGTTTCAAAATACAATTAAATCTTTTCTAATTATTTTTTCTCAATTTAATTATGTGTCTAGGAACACATAATTTTAAAAATTGAAAAAAATTATTTTATTTGCACAAACGATACCTAATCAAAAATTGATTGTTAACCTACGAAATAGAAAAAAATTGATTAGGCATTTTATTCAACTGTATAAACAGATATTTAGCTTTGTTTATTTTTCAACGTTTTGTTAGAAAATAAAATTCCCATTTAAAAATTTAAATCCACTATTTTTTAATTTTATCCTGAAATATTTTAATTTTATTGTTTTGATTAGCCATCTTGATTTACAGTTTTTCCAATATATAAAGTTTTCATTAAAAGTTTTTGTATTTCTTTTGAGAAAATACAAAAAACGTAGCAAAGAATTTCATGTGAAATTGTAAAATCTTGTTTGTAAAAATTTTAACTATTTAATGCACAAAAAATAATTCAGTTTGCATAGGTTAAGCAATGCAAAACAAAGGATACAATCCCACATTACTCCAATATTTTTAAATATTCAGTGTTAAGAATTTTGATAAAAAATTTATATAATTATATTGTTTTTGTTGACTGATTATATCATATTTATGTAAATAAATTAACTGAAAATTATATAAGTTTAATTTTTAAGTACAGGTACTCCTCTAGTTACGAATATAATTCGGACATTAGTCTTTGTTCATAAATTCGGTTGTTCGTAACTCAGATATTACTATTATTTTGGCTCCAAAAGTACTGAAATAACTTTATATTCTGTATATTGTAATATATTTCATAATTACATCAATTAAAAGTTTCTTGTTCGAAAGATATTAATAAAAAGTTTCGAATATAAAGCGAAGAATTTTTGGTATAATCGCTGCCATCTTGAAATACTACCGTAATATGTGTACTAAATGTGTAATTTTACATTATGTCGGTTGCAAGAGAATTTTGCTATCATATTACTTAAAATGATTGAAAAATTTTTGAAATTTATCGAAATTTGAAAATGAAATTTCATGTTCGTAAATGTGAGAGTTCGTTACTAGAATATTCGTAACTAGAGGAACTCCAGCATTAATTTGGCTATATTGGTTAAAGTACACATCTTGTAATTGTTCACACAAATATTCTATGAGTGCAAAACATTTTTACTCTTTAATTTTTTGATTTATTACATGGATTTTAACATTCCGTCGAATGGAAAGAAGTAATAAAAAACAATAAAGTTTCTACCTGTATATAAATAAAAATATATAACGACTGTAGTTTTTCAATTAAACTTTTAACTATATAAAGAGAAAATGTAAGATAAAAACTGGTTTATAGCAAAAGTGATTAAATATATCTGCAATCAGATAATTATTCTCTGCATAAAGTAATTTTTCTATTATCTTTCGATTCTCTTTATCAGCATTCATTGATAAGTAATTACTACATTTGTTTTAGATAAGAGGATAAAATCCAGAATTATTTGTTTGTATCCATCGTTCGATAATTACGTTTGTTTGTCTAAAATATTGAATTACATTAATTAATGTAAATAAAGTAAAATTTCTATTAAATTTTGTTATATCTTTGAATTATAAATCGATATCACAGAACGGATAATTATCATAGCTGTGTTTTCTGTTGTACAGACATTATATTTTTGTACTACGAAAAAACAGGAATTAATCATGAAATTTTTGATAATTTCATAACAGATCTTTGATTATGATTATTAAATCTTTCATTTTATATCCCTGTAATAAATGAATTTCTATATTTCCTGGCGAATAAAAGAACATTACATCAATTAGTCAGTCTGTTTATAAAATTTGATTCGAAATTGTCTCACGAAAAATGGCTAAAAAATGTTTAAAAATAATTTTATCTACATTTTTACATTAGTTGAACATTTATACAAAAAGAAAACATTTAGAAATGTATAAACCTGAGAAATTCTTTTAAAAAAGTGTTAAAAATTACAATTATTTTTGTATTTCTTACATTAAATCTCTTTTTTTTTTGTTATCTTCATGGACACAGGATTAATCAATGTTATGTTTAAACTCGACTTTAATAGCCTAGCTAAGTGCTAAATTTCATAAAATTCATTCTGAATAACTCGCAATTTATTAGGTAATAAGTCCTAATTTGATCTTTGAGCTTTCGCCATTTTTAAATAGTCGAAAGTTAATGGGTAGCTGATGTTTCATCTAGAATCTAGATGATATTAAACAAACTGACTATTCTACTAAATTTTGTAAAAATTCAATAAATAGTTCTTGATATGTTAACACACCTTTGATTTCTTAGCACGTACCAGGAGGTGCTCATTTCTGAGCACCCCTGTCAATGTCAAATTATGTCGTGTTTTAGATTATGTATGCATAATAATTGTCAATTGACGTATGTCTGTGAAACATGGACTCTTATAAAGAAAGTGAAACAGAAACTTGCAACAACCCAAATAAGCATTGAAAGATACATATTAAGATTTAACAGAAGGGACCGCAAGACCAACACATGGATAAGAAAGCAAACCAAAGTAAAAGTAGCAAGATAATCGATGGACAAAGAGAATTATAGAGTGGTAACCAACATAAGGGAAAAGACATCCTGGTAAGCAATATAAAAGATGGAGAGATGATATAAGAAAAGTAATTGGTTCCCAATGGATGCAGATTATAGAAGATAGATACATCTGGAAACAAAAGAAAGAGGCATATATATCCAGTAGTTGGATGAAATAAGAAATGCTGATAATGATATTAAAATATTATCAGAGAAATATAAATATCCGCCATTTCTAAATGGCTGAAACTAGCTAATTAGATGAGTAGTAGAAATTTGACTTTAAACGAGAGCTGAATTTTATAAAAAATCCACTAAATAATTCAAAATTTTTTATTGAAAACTCATTTTATACAACTAGGAAGATATAAAAATGAATATCAAAAGCCAGAATGTATTATTTAGAAATAATGACTCACAAAACATGTGGTGTCATTTATCTTGCATAGCAGATCGAAATGGCATAATGTTAGATATACTAATGGCAAAGTGTTTAGTAATCTTCATTAATTGGTGTCAATAGTGAGCCTATTTATCTACTGTTAATTAATTCAATGTCACAACAGCTGTGAATAGTCCGGTGTCGAACTTAATGATTTCCAACTGTTGGTATTTTTATCTTATCAAATCAATATTGAATGAATTTTTATATCTTAATTCCGCTTAACAATTTAAAATAGTCAGTTAGATTCTAGATAAATCAATAATTTCATGTTCATAACTAGAGGAGAGGAAGTGTTATACGAATTCTGCAACAAAGATTAATGTGAGTAACAAAACACACTTTCACTGTATGAAAGTTGAATGAAATTTTAAAATTTAACAACAATCATCTAGCAGTTATTAAATAAACAATTTGATGTTTTAAGTGAATTTATTAATTTTTTTTATCTTTACTATGGTAGACCAATTACTAACAGCATGAATAAATCTAATTCGAAAACAATCTAAAATGATTATTTATTTTAGACTATAGAAAATAATGTCCAGATCCTGTTTCCAATTTTCTACAGTAGAAAGAGTTAGATATAGCAACATAAATAGTTCTAAATGCAATATTTTTATATATTCTTGAGCGAGAAATATATTCAGAATAATTTAAATTGAATTAAAACTAATTATAGTTAGAAATTTAATTAAGTTTGCAGCAAATTTATCATAACATTTCATATCTAATGATTTCCGAGCAATATGTCAAATAATTAAGGGCAGATAATTAATTTTACTCGATATATATATTCTGACAGGATAAGTTTTTATTATTATCGTTAATTTTTATTTTATAATTTTTCTATAATTTTTTAAAAGAAAAATAAATAAAATCTGCTTTTCGTATATAGATTCCAATTTTGTATACTTTCTACTATATTTCAGGAAAGTAACAATATCATCTTATTCTTTCCTCTACTGTTTACATAAAAATTATAATATTTATACAATACTTTCCAACATTTTTAATTTCCTCCATCTCTTCTATAAAAAACATGATCAAAATCAAAATTATCAAAATTTGTTCATTTAACTCTAGAAAAATTTAAATTAACTTCTTCCTCATATTCAAAACTCCAAAAATGTTTATAAGAGTATATTCTGAGTTTCTTCAAGGGAAAAAACCAATAATCTGACTGATATATATTAAATTCGATCAATGAACTTATATATTTTATTACGTTATAGATCAATGAAATCCGCATTAATCAAGGAATGTTTGGTAAGTTAATTTTCCGAGTCTCTTCGAGATGATTAATCTTTCAGAAACAAAGGATGGTATCAGTGTATTAATGAATAAGACGAGATGAATAAGGTTATTAGTTGTTATTTTCTTATTCATAATATAATAGATAAAAACTAAAAAGGTAAAAGACATTTTCTTCTGTTCTTTTATAAGATGGCGATGAAAGAGATTCCTGTTTTATTGCCATCTTGTAAAAGAGGCAGAGAAAATATAAATAAATAAATGCATCAAGATATCAAAGTAAAACATCAATGGCATTCTGTGATTCAATTCCATCTTTTTAATATTTTTTTCCAAATATTTCTCTTATTCAGCTTACTTTTCAGGTAGAAAAAAATTTTTTCGTAGTTAATTATAAATATATATCAAATATTTTCATAAGAAATATTGATTTAAGTGTAATATGTAATTATATCCCAAATTTAAACCATAACCTATTTTTCAAATGGTCAGATAGCTTTTTCCTGTGCAGTATTACGCTGCTTTCCACGATGTAAATACTAAATGAGGGCATTCTAATTCCCACAATGGAATTAGAATGCTCTCATTTAGTATTTTGCTTTCATTTCGCTAGTACATAGCCCTCATTTCAATATTGTGCCTTCATGGGCCTTCACAATCCCTAGTAGGATCAGCCGTCAGGTGGAGGATGGGGGTTCAACGGGCCAGGGTTTGATCCTTCCTGAAAAAATCTGGAGATGTGTGGACCGGGAATCGAATCCAGATCCTCCAGGATAGAAGAACGGAAAGCTTCTACCACGACTACTCAGCCAACATGGTTAGATATTAGAAAGAACAACATATGAGAACATATAAGCTTATAACTCGTTTTTTATGGAAATGATAATCAGTATATTTGTGAAATTTTATGAAATTTTATAATTTTCTATTAATTTTCGGATGTTTACCGTACCGAGAGAAGAGAAAAATCTATTCCAGTTAGAGTAATAAAATTTCACATTGATTCAATAATTATCTTCAGTTATATATATATATGTTTTTGCTTGGTCCAGATATCGGGATCGAAATATGGTTTCATAAAGTTATGGATGCATAAATATATTTTTTGTTTACAAAATTTGCTCACTAATTCAGTAAAATATAACAATTTATATTTGCAAGAAATAAAGTCCTGAGTAAAACTATTAAAGTTATAATAAATTTTTTACATTTATGAGGCGGATAGTATGAAAAATGAACAAAAATAGATTTTTGCTAATCACTTATGAAGTCTTGAAGATGGATTATACTTAATATTTTGTTGAATTGCAGGTAAAATCTTAGTTAATGATATCTACAAAATTCTAGATATATATATCGGTGAGAAAAACTGTTAAGAAATAAAATAAAAAATAGTATAAGCATAAAAATGTTAAAGAAAAAGAGAGATTTCTTAAACAGAAACATTACTTTAAAAATATGAAAAGGATAAAAATTTGAATTTTATGAAATCTTCCTTTGTAAAGGATAAAAAGTAAGATACGAACCTTTATCATAAAATAGGATATGCAGGCATTTTAAAAGATGTTGTAGAATCTTTTACATGACATGTTGAAGCTTCTAAAGCTATTTATAAAAGCCACAGAATATCTTTCTATATATCAATGTTTCAAGTCGGCTATGCATTAAGCTGTGAGAAAAGTTATGCTTGACTACGGGATTTTCTGATAAATGTCTTTATGGATGTTTGAACAAAAGTACATAAATTCTCCTCTCTCTTTTTTTTCGTCTAATTTTTATTTTTTTCTAATTTAATCTTTAATATCATTTTCATTACTTCAATATATTTTAAATAATTCTATAATTATTACAAAGAAATTTCAGAAGACTGAACGTTTGCCATTTATAAATGGATAAATATATAGAAGATTAATTTATCTCATTCCAAATTCGACTTTAAAAGTCTAATTTCTGTGCAATATTTTAAAAAATTTAATCAAATAATTCAAAATTTATTAGGAAAAAGTATTGAACTTTAAAATCTTGTCATTTATAAATGATTGAAGATAGAAATTTGATTGATGTGTCATCCGGATCACCTTCAGCAACTTTGTTTTCTTGCTAAATCACTGTAGAAATCTTATAATCAGTTTAGGTTACATTTAGAAGTTCGAATATCCGCCATTTTTAGTGTCGAAACTAGATAAATAGCTGATTGAGCATCGAGGTAATTCAAACGGATAGAATATTAATATGAAATTTCCTAAAAATATGCTTATTAATTTAATTTTATGCTTTTTATTATTGGAAGAACTATGCTAATGATATTCTGCATTAAATGACACATCAACGCCGATTATTTAATCCTTTAGGATCGTTTTATCATATTGGATTACATTTGAATTTATCAAAATTATTTCATATTATTAATAAGAGATGGCGCTAAGTGTTATCAGGGATCATACATGTCTTACCTTCACTTTTAACATTTGGAACTATCTATTATTACTATATATAAAGCAATGCTATTTGTCGGTTTCACATAGGTTCAAACAATGTTTGACCATTCGGGACCAAACTATGCATGGATATTTCTGGAATCACCCAAGGGATGGCGGCATTTTGGGGTGGCAATAAAAATCCCTTCATTTTAAATCCTTCGGAGTTATGTTGGAATTCGTGATGACATCATAATCGTGCGGTGTGACGACAAGTACATGAACTATATTATGTAGCTAAAATTCAAGAGAACATCGGTTACTCTGGCTAAAATAAAATAAAATTAACAAACTTAAATAACATATGATTTACCTACATTTCTTCCTATGGCTTTTAGCACGTAATATGGATTATTATTTATATAAAGTAATGTATAAATTAATTGTAAATAATTATTATCGGAAGAGCGTTGAATATGCCAACTAATATACAATAACTACAAAATTATATTTAATGCAATTATTAAACTACTTAATAAATTTTAATGGTATTTGACACACTATTTATGTCATTGGAGATGATTTTGACAACATATTTTTCTCATAACTTTAAATCATTTGAAAATAAAGGACACATTTGAAAAGTAAGCGAGTTTAATTCTTTCCTGAACTGCTTGCATTTCATTTTTTAAACGAGAAAATTAAAAAGCGAAATTATTTAAATTGCTATTTTTTCAAATTATTTCTTAATGAATTTTAATTAAATAAAAATATCTTATCTCTATCAGGCACTTCATCTTTAGTTGCAAAATTTCTTTTCACAACTTTTACTTATGACAATAAAAATAATAAAATATGTTAATTGTAAACTAAATTTTAAATTAAAAGAAAATTAAAAACTATTTTCTCTTGTAATGCATAAGATATGCTTAAAATCATTTCCGTTTATAGGATTTCTAACAAAATTTAATCATAGTTTCTTTATCTTGTGAAAGTTATAAATATAAAATTTCATTTTATTTCATACTTTAGATAAATTTGTTTGTTTTCTCTTGTTGTTAAGATATTTTACTCTTAGAGCGACTAGTGAAGATTCGGTATTGAGAGAAAATCCATTAGCAAGAGCAGTTTCAATATTGACACACTAGAGAAGATATTCACTATAATTCTATGAAATAAATTGTACTCATTCATATCATATCTTTTCACTTTACATTTTATATTTATGTCTCTATTATTAACTAGCTGATAATAAGAATTACAAATGTATAAAAATAAACTGTAAAAAAGAGATGAGAGTTTTATATCATCATCTACTTTTAGATGTTTTCACTAAAGTCAATATTTAAAATCGATAATTATTTATTCTATGAAAGAAGATTTTTTTTTACAAAGAAGCAATTTATGATATAAAATATTATCAAGACGGAACCATACCTGCAGGGATTGGAAGAGATGAGGTAAGTAGACATAAATGTAGGGCCCCATTCCATTTCAAAAGTCATAAAAAACAGAAATGAAGTCTATCAAATAAAAACAATTTTTCACCAGCTTGATTATCAAACATTTCATAGCAAGTTTTTAATATAAAACACTAAATTTTAGACTTTTGCAACCAAGATTCGTGCCAAACTAGAAAAATCGATAATTATTTATTCTGTGAAAGAAGATTTTTTACAAAGAAGCAATTTCTGATATAAAATATTATCAAGACGGAACCATACCTGCAGGGATTGGAAGAGATGAGGTAGGTAGACATAAATGTATGGCCCCATCCCATTTCAAAAGTCATAAAAAACAGAAATGAAGTCTATCAAATAAAAAAAATTTTTCAACAACTTGATTATCAAACATTTCATAGAAAGTTTTTAATATAAAACACTAAATTTTAGACTTTTGCAACCAAGATTCGTGCCAAACTAGTTCAGGTGGCTCCACTTTATCAGGACCTCCAAATCTGTAATGTTATTTTCATTGGTAAAATAAATGCTTAATTTTTATCATTAACGAAGTTTTTCTAACAAAGATTTGTTCTTTACGTTCATATCTTAGATTATCCTTCTAAGATATGAACGTCTAATTGTGTTTTCAGGAGCAACACTTTCCCAACTGACATTCATTCACTTTCGTGTTAGATTGTCTTCACCTGAGCAAAACGATTTATCAATAAGATCGATGCTAACTGCTGCATTTTCTGGACCGATATCTATCCTCTTCCTTCTCTTCAAAATTCCTTTTTATCTATTACATTAATATCTCATTTCGAATTCAAGAAAAAGAATAAATTGTGTTTTCAGGAGCAACACTTTCCCAACTGACATTCATTCACTTTCGTGTTAGATTGTCTTCACCTGAGCAAAACGATTTATCAATAAGATCGATGCTGACTGCTGCATTTTCTGGACCGATATCTATCCTGTTCCTTCTCTTCAAAATTCCTTTTTATCTATTACATTAATATCTCATTTTGAATTCAAGAATATAAATTATTTATATATATCCCAGGAAATTCTTACAACAAATACATTTTGTTAAAAGAATTAATATATTTTTTATTTAAAAATGTTTTCCTTCCTTTAGATGCGAATGTAGCTTCGAATTCAAGAATATAAGTTATTTATATATCCCAGGAAATTCTTACAACAAATACATTTTGTTAAAGAATTAATATATTTTTTATTTAAAAATGTTTTCCTTCCTTTAGATGCGAATATAGCTTTATATTGGAATGATTATAGTTAAGGAATTAAAATATATGTCATCAAATTCGTCTTCGAAGTCATAAACTGCATGTTGAAAGTCAGAGAAATTTATTAAATAGAAATTATTTTATTATTCTTGTTATAAGCTAAATAGCATACCCAATGCTGCTTGGGATAATGTTTAAATGCAATTATTAATTTATATAATAAATAATCTAAATATATTACATTCTAAAAGTTGTAGGAACCAATGCTGTTAAGAAATCTTACTTAAATTTTTTGTAAAAAATTATTTTATATTATTGACAATAGATGGAGCTAAGTTGTAAACTATGCATTCAGATATATACTACCATTTGCTATTTAACACTTAGCGCCATCTACTGTCAATAATATATAGTAAAATTTTTGACAAAAATGAAATACAGTCCTGTAGGATTAAATGATGCGGCACTCGATGCGAAAAAATAGTGGACTTTAATGGCAGAACAACACTAACAAATTTCATGAATTAGTTCAAAAGTTATTAGTGAAGGACAGAAACATAATGGTAATCTTATAAATCTTCTTTTCCTTCAGAAAATAGGTTAAATATGACGAAAGATTAAAATTTCTGAAGTTCCACCTAAACAATTTTTTATTATTTGATAGATTTTTATGAAATTTACTTCCACTGAAGATTATTTAATGGCAAATACACTTTAATTTTAATCAGTCTAAAACAAAGAATATGTTCAGAAAGTAGACGATTACTTCTTTCCAGAATTGACTGTTTAAAATATTACTTTAATTTTCTTAATTTTCCTAAATAAAAATTCGCATTATATCGTGGGAATGTAACATTTTTCGTAAAGAAAATCCCTAAACGAATTCAGATCGGTTTATCATTATATTAATTTAAAGACAAGGAAAAATTACTTCATAAAATAAACATTATGCAGAGTAAGGAAATTTAATTATTTAAAGATAATTCAATAAAAGCTTTTGTTTCTTTCGAATAACATTTTAACTTCAAAATATTCAAATTCCGAAAATCTTTCGGTGCCAAAAGGTGCTTCTTCTTTTAATGGAAAACATTAAGTATGAACAAACCCAGTATTGATAATCTGTTGTGGTTAAAATGACTAAATGTACCGGATTAGCCGGGAAACTCCCGGTTTTTGAGTTTTTGTTCCGGCTTGAAAAATTGTCCCGGATCTGTCCTGTTTTTTATTTTCCAGTATTGATAATCTGTTGTGGTTAAAATGACTAAATGTTCCGGATTAGCCGGGAAAGTCCGGGTTTTTGAGTTTTTGTTCCGGCTTGAAAAATTGTCCCGGATCTGTCCTGTTTTTTATTTATAAGTAAATATTTCGTATTAAAAATTAAAAAAAAAAAGATTAAGTAGATTTAATTTTAAAAATTAGCTTCTGAAGAATTCTCCTTCCCAACTTTTAGTATACATAGAATATGGTCTCCCTAATATAACCAGTGTAGATGGATCAATCGGTAGTAGTAAAAGTAATGGTAAAATATATTGTTCATGTTTCTTTATATCTTCCTGCTTTCTTTTTGCAAATCTTTTAAAAATAAATAATTTACTTTTTTTCATTGTTTTATCCAATCATACAGCCTATACCCCTACGTCCCCAATATTAGAGCGTCATAAGTTGAAGTTCAGAAAATCTGGATAACCCTTTTTTTGTCAACAGTTGACGCCACTTTCCATTCTGGGAGAATACTAAGTGCCGGGGCGAAACAAGCTTTTACAGCCCCTTTCACAGGCTGCCCACCCCTGCGAAGGGGTCAGCCGGATTGTGGAGGTGGGATCGACGGGCCAGGCCCGGACCCCATGATAAATATTTTTCAAGGGGATGGGACCCGAGACTCCAACCTGTGTTCTCCAGAGTGAAAATCGGAAGTGTTTCCACGCCATCAATCCACCCTCTGGATAACCCTTTATTGCTTATGCTCCTTGCTGTAAAATAAGCACTAATTATTAGTGTCAGCCGGATGGCTGCGTGGTAAAGCTGAGGCTTGTCCCCGTGGAGGATCCGGGTTCAAATCCGGGTTCCACACCTTCAGTTTTTCAGGAGGTTCCGGGTCCGGCCCGTTGAACCCCATCTTCAACCATCCGGTTGACTCCATCACGGATGTTGGCCAGCCTGTGATGGGCTCTACAAGTGGTCTCCTCCAGATACAGTATATCCCTCGTGCGATTAACTAACCTAACTAATTATTACTTATTTTTTTTCTTTCTACTTCACGCAAGGTTTTTAATCTGTTTTATTTTTTAGTACACTCATCGATATGTTTCTCCTGTAACTTTTTTCTACTTAATAAGTTTGAAAGATAGAAACAATATTTGCAGTGTCATAGATAATATATTGTATTAAAGCAGGGGTGGGCCAAAGGCGGCCCGCGGGCCGGATCCGGCCCTCCGCATAAACTACAATATATTACAGTTTCAATGCCCACATTTGTAAAATTCTATTCGAAAAGAAAAAATAAAATAATGGATGCTCTGTAGTGTAAAATAATAGATACTCTCGCTAGTTTACATGTACACTAGTACCGAGTTATTCTAAATTTTGATGATATAATGAACCATGAACATAGTAAATTTCATCATTCATATTAAGTTGTAAATTTGTTTTTTACAAAATTAATTACATAGGTACCTAATATTTTGTAACATTCTGATGTAATAGGTTGTTAACAATCAATCAGTTTGATAAAATACTTATGTTTTTAAAGAAAATTATCAGAATTTATTCGTAGGACGAATTATTTTCTAATGTTTCTAATGAAAAAAATAGTTTCTAAGTATGCTTTTGAATTCTTTGCATACAAACAAAAACTAAAAAAATAACACAAGAAAAGTATATTTTAAAAATAATATTGATACACATATATTCTTTGCGTAAGTATCACAAATATGACTACACACGATAGCGAGATTGACAAGAACGTGTGCAGATAAATTGGCGCAACCATTATAAGAGGAATATTCTTTGTGCAAGAATAAATCTTGCTTGAGCTTGAGTAGTCATTTTATGTCAAAGTAGTTTTATTAATTATTAATAGATTAGCTAATGTTATCATCAATGATTTCATTACATAATTACATAATGGCGTCATAAGGTTAAATTCGGCCTTAGGTACATTTCAATTTTTATACGGCCCGCTTCATCCTGAAAATTATTAATCCGGCCCTCGGCAGAAAATAATTGCCCACCCCTGTATTAAAGTGTTTTCAAATATTTTTTAGTCGATTCCTATTCATAACGTCACTATTTTTATCTTTGTTTTTATGTCTTCACATAAATTATTAACATTTATAAATTTTCAAATATTTTTCAGTCGATTCCTCTTGATAACGTCACTATTTTTATCTTTGTTTTTATGTCTTCACATAAATTATTAACATTTATAATTTATTTTTCATTACATTATCTACCACTGATGATGTCTTGAATACTGTATGTCCATAATTATGATTTTATTTGAAAGAAATGGATTTTTTATGAAATTCAATTATTTATTCAAGTTTCTCTGATTTTGACGGCTTGATACCATTTCACAAACATAAAATATATTTTTTTATACATTTTAAAAATATATAAAATTTTATTTGTTCATGTTGATTATCAGTATTATATTTTAACATAAGAATTGTCTGTATATAAAAAAAATTCTATTTTCTTTGGTGTTTGCTGCTGTCATATTGACTGACACCATAGCGACGCCATTACTTCGTTGTTGACGTGGCGACATCATTTTATTGAAGGCGTATATGAAGTAAATCAATAATATGATAGTTCCATTGACGTCATCTTTCACCCTATCCTGAGTATTTTATATTTCCAAAAATAAACAAAGTTTTCTATCACTGAAAAGTATTTCATTATAAGGAAAAATTAAATGCCCGTATATGAATATAAATTGAAATTATTGAATAAAATCTGTAAGCAGTTTTCCAATTCTAAAAAAAATGATGCTATAAAAATAAACAAAGTTTTCTATCACTGAAAAGTATTTCATTATAAGGGAAAATTAAATGCCCGTATATGAATATCAATTGAAATTATTGAATAAAATCTGTAAGCAGTTTTCCAATTCTAAAAAAAATGATGCTATTCAGCATCACTCGTGTGTCAGCATGGCAGTTATGAATTATTAAATATTTATCTCATTATTTTTCTCTGTATGATGTTTAATAGGTTTTAACATGTTTTGTTTATTTATAAAACTAACATTAACTCGTATACTAAAGCAGTGTACACAGAAAAATGCACAGTACAGTGTAGCAGTGTTTTTACAGATTGACTATAGAGAGACTTTAGAGACTATAGAGTGTAGCAGTGTCAGACCGTATAGCAATGTTTTCACAGTGACTTGTGTACTGTATAAACACTGTTACACAGTGTTTACACAATGTAGCAGCGTGTAACAATGTAGCAGTATTTACACAGTGTAGCAGTGTACATACGAGCATTTAATTTTTGCTTATAACTTTATTTTTATAGATAGAAAACAATATTACACACTGCTATACAGTAAACTGTTGAATTTTTTAAAAAATTCACAGACAGTGTAGAGTGTATCAGTGTCACAGACAGTATAGAAGTGTTTTCGACAGTTTTCTGTACTGCTACTTTTTAGCGGGGTTTTCTGTGAATATACTGCTACACAGTACAGAAAAGTGTCGAAGTTTTTTGTGGAGAATCGCGACTATATAATCGTATAGTGCGCATTTTCTCTTATGATGAACCATTAATTGTATGAATAGATAAGTTAAAAAAGAAAACAAGGAATGTGAAGTTTAGATGGATGGAGTTTCTCGTTCCCTACGGAAACTTCTCCCAATAAATAACACAAAAAATAGATATACTGTATTATATATAATTATAAATAAAAGAAACAGTTGTGTAACGAAATATAAACATCTTGAGAAAGGTGTTAAATTAACAACGATAAATAATCCATTAATGCGTCTCGTTTATCCGCGGAATTTTATATACAGTAACATAAATCTCGACGAAACACGAGTTATAATGGCGACGACGCGAGATCAAATTGTGTGCAGGTATCGCCAGGAACGCGATGATGTAAACGAAAGGTTAAACCTTATAAAAACAAGATATGCGGCCAGATTGGCCGCGTGGAAACGCTTCGGCTTTCCACTTTGGAGGGTTCGAATCCCGGTCCACCCCTTGAAAATATTTATTATGGGGTCCAAGCCCGGCCATCGATCCCCGTCCTCCACAATCCGGCTGACCCCTCCGCAGCGATGGGCATCCTGTGAAAAGCTTGTTTTGCTCCGCCACATAGTATTCTACCTGAATGGAGTGTGGCGTCATCTGTTGACCAAACAAAAATTGGTTTTGGAACGTAACTCTTTTTGTATTGGCTCCGGGTCTCCCTAACCTAATCTAGATCTTAAATAACAAACACATGTAATGCACTGCAATTATCATATATATAGAGCGGCCGGATGGCCACATGGTAAAGCTGTGGCTTACAACCTTGGAGGATCTGGATCCCATACCAACAAAATACGTGGGAAGTAAAAAAGAAAATAGGAAAGAAGAGAACGTCCAAGTCAGTCAGAGTCGGAGAGAAGGTGTCGTTAAGGAAGGTGTGTCCCTAAAGCTGTCTGGAGAAAGGAACCGTATAAAACTAAAGTTGTGTTACTGTGTGTGCACCGAAAGAAGTTGGAAGTAAAGAAGGAACTGTGATAAAGAAGAAAAACGAAATAACTGTTCCAAGGAAGAATCAGCTTGTTACTTAGAGAGACATTTCGACAATTGGAACTTTAAAGACTTTGTTAATTAATTATAATGGTATTTATCCTCCAGTTGTAATCCGATGCGCTGCTCCCTGTGTTCAGATCAGCAGTATTTGTAAAAGGGATCTCTCAATAAAGATCCAGGTTTGTTTTTCAACCGTATCGTTGTCTGTCATTGCATCACTGGAGATTTTCTCCTCTCCGTCCTTACTCACAAAAGCGCCACATATCCGCGTTTTTGGCTATCAAAAATATCCTGACACCACAGTCGCTCCAAGGGGCCCCACATTTTAAAATCCAAAATACATAGCGTACAGTGTAACAGTTTTTTCACAGGAAAATTCTTATTTTTCTGTAAAAACACGGCTACACTGTACAGTGTAGCCGTGTACAGTTTTCTATGAAAATTGTCGAAATTCTTTTAAAAATAAGAGCTATCAGTTAATCATAATTAAAAGATTTTACTTACAATTCATCTATAACACGTTCTTCTAGTCGGGTTTTGATGTATTGATATTAATATCAACAGGAGAATCAAATAATTGAGACGTCATCCCTCATATTTTTTTGTCAAACATAATCGATAGTTAGGAGGAGAATAAATAAAATTTATTGGCAGTAAAAGTGATACAATGTGGTATAGTGATAAATCTCTCCGTTGAAAAAAAAAATTTTTTTTGCATCTTCGGAAATGTGGATTAAAAATATTTATTGCTTAACAACACGTCTTTTAGTTCGGCAACAACTATTCCCATTTATCAATAGATGCCATATATCTTATATAAAATATTTTTCTCCACTCACATTCCGTAAGAAATAAAACTTTAAAAACATAAAAATATTTCAAAAATGATTAAAATTATGATTTAAAAATACGACTGCTGTATATCAGAAAGATACGAAGTTATCGCTGATAAATTATAACAGCATACTTATTATACTATAGAAAAAATTTATATAAATTATTATAAAGTACTAACCATTATTTTCAGCAGTTCTCTTATAAAATATAATCAAGAAGCAGCTAAGAAAGCAGTTTATTTAATGTACAGAACGAAACTTTAGTATTAAATTAGTGTTATAGTATCAAGACAAAGTACAGTATTTAAAGAAACAAAATTATCTCTTTAAATATATAAATTAAAATCCAAAATAATAAAAGAAACTTGTCAGTCTGAGAAATATTTTGAAAATGAAACACTACATGAAACTTGTTAAACAATATGCGGTATGAGTGTTGCCCTCTATCGAATAAAATGATAATTAAATATAGGCAGTATTTAAATTTGGGATAAAATATTTTTCACAGTAAACAAGAAGGTTATAATTGTCCTCTATACAGCCCCTAGGAGAGAGGGTCCAACCTGGACATTGATCCGGGGCCTATGAAGCCTAAGAGGGTCCATGTCGGTAGGAAACCAGAAAAGTACTTTTGTTTATCACAAAATAATTTTTGTATAATATATGTACAGCTGTTAGGCTCTTTCTTTTTTGTATTTTAATAGGCCTATGAAGCCTAAGAGGGCCCATGTCGGTAGGAAACCAGAAAAGTACTTTTGTTTATCATAAAATAATTTTTGTATAATATATGTACAGCTGTTAGGCTCTTTCTTTTTTGTATTTTAATGATGTAATTATGTATGTATGCATATACATGATTTCTTTTAGTAATGTTTTTTTTTTTCTTTTTTTTTGTAATATATTTAAAAAAAAATACGTGTTTTTGTTCAGTATTAGTGAGTTATTAATCAATATCGTACACAATTCTACAACATACACATACATAATACAAGTCTGTCATACGAGTCTGTCACGCGTATGTATAGAGGGGCCTCAAATTAGTCTTGTCCCCATTGAAAAGTGTATGCATATATATGATTTCTTTTAGTAATGTTTTTTTTCTTTTTTTTGTAGTATATTTAAAAAAAATACGTGTTTCTGTTCGGTATTAGTGAGTTATTAATCAATATCGTACACAATTCTACAATATTCACATACATAATACAAATATACGAGTCTGTCACGCGTATGTATAGAGGGGCCTCAAATTAGTCTTGTCCCCATTGAAAAAATTTCTCTCGGAGGCCTTGTCTCTAGATATTAGAGAACAATTATAACCTTGGTGTTTACTGTACTGTGTGTTTACTGTATTTTTAAAATATGTTTATTGTTTCATAAATAAATATAATTAATTAAAACACGAATTGTGCTCATTTGTGTAACATGACTATAAGTTGCGGACACTACAAGTTTTCTTGTGTTTATTTAACACATAATTAACTACAGTTAAACACAATACATGCGGACACTACAAGTTTTCTTGTGTTTATTTAACACATAATTAACTACAGTTAAACACCTGTAACCATTATTATAGGCAGCCTCTTTGGTATGTTATTTGCATACTACACACCAGACTTGTATAAAAAAGTTTTAGATAATTTCAAACATAATTTTTTCTTCTTTAAAAGTATATTTTCGTATAAATGTGTTTCTATTGTAACTCTGTTTCTACTATAGTTCATTTAATGATAATTTATGCTTTATCCATCTGAACAGACCGAAAAAACGTAACATTTTACTAAGAAAAACTTCTATTTTATATAAAAATAGCATTAATCCTGTGGTAGAAAGTGATGAAGGAATTTTTCCTTATCAGCAAGTTAGTTAACAGGTCCGTCTTATCTCTAGCATAATCGATTGTTCTCAAGTAGGATACAGAAAAACTTTCAAATTAGCTAAGTTAGAAAGCTGGCAGAGAAAAGCAATTATCGAACATGAACATTCTCTCTCTTGCAGTTTTCTGACGTGATAGTGATTATCAGAAGTAATTCTTTCTTTATTATCGTGACAAATAGAACTTTATCTAAAGTAAGAAAATTTAAACATTACTTAAAATTACTTATATTTTTGTTTTAAACAGAATATCATGAGATGATTGATAAAATTATTTTAAAATTGAGAAAGATTATTACTAATCCTTACAGTATTCACTTACTGTAGTATTAAACAGTAATAATATAAACTCCCTATACTGTATATAACTTCAAGCAAAATTGCCTGTTAATAGAAGAGATGTCGCGTCGCATGCGGCAGCGCGTCATCGCCTGTATAACAGGATTTTTTAATGAATATACATCGATTAACAATCTTTAAATAAAAGATTCATGTTAATTGATCTCTACATCATGTTTCTAGGAAGCATGTATATATTTTTTAAATAAAACCTGCTTGCTATATAGGCGACGCCGCGCTGTGGGATGCGACGCGACACGTCTTCCACCAGCAGCTAATCTACTATTTAGTATTTCTTCACTACTTTGCTGGAGTGTTTACTAGATCACACTATTATAACTTTTCTATTTTTTAAACAATAAAGCATGATATTTTAATTCAAATATAACAAAAAAATTGATTTTATAATGGTGTCACTATATACTGGAGTAACTATACTATAACGTATATTTAAATAAAAATATTAATATATTTTTATTTAAGAATGGATAATATTTGAATTGAAAGATGCGTCGTTTATTGCAGAAAGCTTTTTTTTTAGAAAAATATTGTATATTAAAATATATAAAATAAAAGTGGATTGCTTCTCTATACTGTAGTTGCTTTTCATTCGGTAAATTTTCAGTAATTTCAAAACAATTGGAAATTTATCATTTTTTTAATATCCTAATTTCTACAAAACTCGGATTGTTTTTCATAATTCAAATACAATATCGTATAACATCCAATAGTTAAGAATTTTTTCGATTTATTTCTTGTTTATGATTTATTAAATTTCCCACACACACACACACACACACAAATACATGTATACACATCTACACAAACACACATATACTAACAAACAGAGCTACACAAGCATACAAACATAAACAGAGACATACGCATATCTAAACAAAAATAGAACAAACATGTATAATCCTTCAAATATAGAAACAGATTAAACACAACAATACACACAGATATAAATATAACTCACATACATTTACTTTTAGACTCATACATTAAAGTACATTAAAGTTGTGATTAATTAATTTTTTGGATATAAAGACTGGATTATTATGCAAAATCTTTTATATAAAATGCGTTCTGATGTATATCGAAAATTTTTTAGTGAATTAAAATTAAATATAATGCATATCACATTATTTAATAATTTATGCATTATTTTATGAAAAGAAACTGAAAAATTTTATGAAAGAAAATATGTCATTGGTAATTGAAAAGTAAAGGATCAGGTAGAAAATATACAGTATATATACATTGGTACCTTGGTTAACGACGGTAATCCGTTCCAGCGGAACTGTCGTTATCCAAAGCGCGATTCCACATAGGATTTAATTGAAAATTGATTAATTCGTTCCGGCTCCTTCCCACAACCATAGTAAATATTAAAAATTCAGATAAAACTCATTTAAAATATCCTAAAAATATGGAAAATATCATTTATTTATTATATTTGCTACAAAAAATTAACATTAATAAAATGAATTGTTCATGAAAACAGTTTTTAATTATCAATCTCATCAGAAGGACAATAGTGCTCACTTCGGAGTTTTTTGACAAATGAACCTGTAAAAGGCTGGTTTATACTCCAGCTTCAGCGTGCCGTTTCAAGGTCGCTAGTCGTCGTTGGACGTTCGACGTTAGCGTCGTGGTTTATAGTAGTGTTGTGCACAAATGAAGCCTGGAGTCGCGAGAATTCGATTCCATCGACTCTGACATCGGTTTTCAGTTCGCACGCGAGGAGTCGACTCCGAAGTCTGCCTCTGAGTCTGCGCGAATAGAGAAACAAGTTCAGTTGATTATCCATATTTGTTTTCTCATCAACACAAATTTCTTAAATTAAACAAAACTATCATTATTCCTGAAACATTAATCGTTTTCATAACATTAATATTGAGATTAATGTTATATATTTTAAGTGTCATATATTTAATAAATAGGATAATTTCCTGAAATTTTTTTCTGATGGAACTTTTTACGGCAATAATAATTCTAGATGAAATGCTTTCCCAGAAAAATAGATGCATAGTTTCTCCTGTTTTACAAAAGGAAGAATGAAATTTATTAGATAATAAACCTCAAAAATTAAAACTTGAAGTAAAATTAAAGGAAAAAAGAGGAATAAAAACATAATGTCGTAACTTTATGATGTCATTACATATATATAGGGCATTTCCTCATAAATTGTATCTGTAATTGTATCTTCCCCGCAATATACCGTAGTTTGTATGGGCTGCATCTTGCACTAATTCCGAGGTACCGTGCTTGTGCCATTGGTCAGTATAAGTGGGACAGTTTGTTTTTTCATATACTAGAGGGCTTCAATAACTCGACTACATACCTTCAATACACTAATTACATTTTCTCCACGTAACGAATATTAAATAAATTAATCAAAAACAGCCAGCTTACTGGGAAGTGGTAGGAATATAGCAATGGTGCCTTGATGGAAAGTACTCAGAATAAGGTAAAAAAAACACATAAAAAGGTTGCTGTTCAGGACTAAAATTTTGGTGGTCGATTTCAATTATATACACCATTCGCATGGTTAAGTTTCTGCACCAACAGATCTTTCTTCTCATGTATTGCGTGCTTTCATGGAATGCACAAATCTTTTCTAGGAAGGGATCAATTTAAAGGCTAGATTCGGGTCCTATCAGAAAAAACCGGAAATAATGAATAGATCAAAAATAAATGTGTCGTTGTTGATGTAAACACGACAAGGCAGTTCATAATCTTTACACATTTTGATATCAAAGGCATTAGACAATTAAACAACGACATTTACCATCACGTCTTAGTTCTACACATATATTCATTATTTTAAATCAAATTGATTTCAATCTCAATGATTTAAATAGTAAAAGATGTATTATTATTTTTTCAAAAATACATAAAATTATCGATTCAGTTATGACAAAAAAATGATTTCTTTTTGCTATTACAGAAGAGCATAACTCTTTTTGTCGTAAGAATTTTTGATAAAAGAATAACTAGGCTTACATCTACTTTTTTAGCCAAGTATTATTATTGCATTGTTATTTTCATTTCTGTTTATTAAATGTGAGGGAAAACAGTTTCCTTTCTGTTCATTACTGTAAGGATATATTTTCATCTCATGCATGTACCTAGGCCTAAATCTGTAATAAAATAGCTAAAAGCTTGTCAAATATTCCATATTTACTATAGGAAAAGGAAGTTTTGTTCTTTCTATATACTTTGCAGGGAATAGATCGCTTTCCGTGTTTTTTTCGAGTTAATTATACAAATAAACTAATTTTTCAAAAAATATTTGACTATCATTGCCAATAGATGGCGAAACCAGCGTATGGGAATCGACTCCTTCGCTCGACTCCTTCGACTCTCAGGCTTCTGGAGTCGAACACTCGCGACTCCATTCGTAACCCATCACTAGTTTATAGTCAAAATTCTATTAACGTCAAACTTAACGTAGCGTGGCGCCAGCGTCAAACGTTAAGATTAAAACTTTCTCTACTTGGAAGTTCTCTCGCTAGACCAGAATGCCTTGCGCAGTCCAAGATAGAGGTCGGCCGTTATTCTTGTACGAGATTATGATAGGCTTGGTTTGGTTTGATTTGTTAGATTAAGCCGCCATATCCTCATGGGATATTCTGTATCTGGCGGCGGCCACTTATAGAACCCATCACAGTCTGGCAACACCCATGATGGGGTCAACCGGATGGTTGAACGATGGGGTTCAACGAGCCGGGCCCGGACCCCTCCGGAAAAACTGGAGGTGTGAGACCCGGATTTGAACCCGGATCCTACAGGGTGGTGCGCCAAAGCTTTACCACGCGGCCATCCGGCCGATATTATGATAGGCACCTGATTCTTTTCTTCTATCAAATATTGAACGAACATATGTTTATTTTCTTTAATCTTCTTATTAATAATATAAGCAATATATTTCGTTTCGAAACAGTATCCATCATCGTAAAGAATTATGGAGCATGCGGAAAACTGTGAATGATGGGAACGTTGTTTGTTATTTCTAGCGTTGTAAAGTTGTATGGTTACAGTCTGGCGCCAAACGCTGAAATTAAACAAAACTGCTCGAACGCAGCTACCGTAACGTGTCGCTGGAGTCGGACTATAAACCAGCCTAAACCCTGATTAGCAGCTTATAGATTCAACGATTATTATACAGATGAGGATTGATACCTTAGAGAGTGAATGGGAGAATGACAACAGCCCTGGCAATAAAGTTTTATGAGCAGAACCTTTTAGTAGATTGGCAGAATGCAGAAGTTATTAAGATGATTCAAGATGGAAGGAGCCTAACTAGATATGAGACTATTGAGTTAATAAAACAGAAGTAGACACGTAGCGTTATTAATGATAATGCTCCGATGGACTTGCCTGTAGCATGGATGTGGGCGGCTATGAACAGTATATGAAGGCCAACCCAAGTAGGTGTAGCGCAAAGATAACGAGGACACCAGGGTTTCTCTATGTTATGGAGGAATGAACTCTGTATATTATTGTATAATTATTTATTTATTTTGTATATTTTGCATGTTAAAATATGTTTATTTACTAGTTTTATATTTATGCTTAAACTTAGTAATGTAATACAGTCAAACCTGTTTTTATGCGGTCGGTTTTTGTGCGTAATTTTTTTAATTACATTTTTTAATTAATTTTTATTTGTCCATATGCATTTAATGGAATGTTTTTTATATACTGCACAAAAATCGCACAAAAAAATAACGCACAAAAACCGACCGCATAAAAACAGATTTGACTGTATATATTCATTACGTAGAGTGACGTATATATATGTTTTGTTTAAACAATTTTGAATGTATCGTTTTAATGTTCTAAATTCTTTTAAACTGTAATCGAATTGTATTTTTTACCCGGCACAGGTTAAATGAAAAAAAATACGTCACAGTTTAATTGGTTTTGTAGAGATACTAGGTAATCAATCGCTTCATTATAAACATTTTTTTTCATTCCTCCAAAAATATTGATTTTATTCCATTCCTATATCTGTTTTCTAAAATTTTTTAAAATTATAATTTAATCATTTTAAATTTGAAACAATAATTAAAAACATACCTGTTTAGGAAATCGCACAAATATTAAATACAAATGCCATGAAATTACAAAAGATATTGCCGTATTAAGTAGTTCCGAGGGCCGCATCGGCCCGCGGGCCGCAGTTTGCCCACCCCTGCTCTAGCTCAACTTAAACCATTTAAAAATGGCCGACGTTCAAACTTTCTGAGATATTCTCTTAATATATCCTGTACATTAAAAGACTAAAAGAGTTTTTAATAGATTTTATGAAATTTGACATGAAGGTCAAATTGTCGAAGATGATCTTGATAACATATTAATTAACCATTTATCTTCAGCTATTTAAAAATAATCTGTTTTAAAACTTCAAAGGTTTCTTCTTAATAAATCTTGAGCTACTTGATTTTTGATTTTTATAAAATTTATCAGGATGAATTTGAAATAAGATTAATTAATTAACCGTGTAGATTCTTCCATTTAAAAATCGCGGACGTTCAATCTTCTGAGGTAATAACTCTGGAACTATTTAATAGATTTTTTTTTGACATTCAATGTATAGATATACCATTAAAGATGATTTTGATAATATATATTTTAATCATTCCAAAAAATAAAAGATACGTTCGGAAAGTAGATAATTAGTTCTTTCCAAAACTACTTATTAGCTCTTATGTTTCAAATAGGCCTATTTATGTTTAAAATACAATGTTTTATCTCAGATATTTAGTTTATATTTATAAAGTTTCATTGAAGAAACAATGCCATATATAGACATAATCTTTCAAAATATCCAGCTTTGAATGTATTTGGCATCATATGCATCAAGCGAAGCATTGGTTCAATCCAATATCGAACAGATTTTATTATAACTTTTAATAAAAAGTATTTCAAAAATTTCCAAGCATTTTAATAAAAACTGTACTATCAAATAAACAAATGTAAACTTTTTATATGTTTACTTGATTTTATAATGTATATTTTAACTTGTTGTGACCCTTTTATCTTAAATTTCAAGGAGAAGACACCTGCCTTCTCAGTTATATGTTAAGTTTTACTTAATTAAATAAATATTTGATTAAATAATATGATATTTTATAACTCTGAATAGAGAAATTTGTTTAAAATGATTGTCCACGTTCATTTTCAATAACTGAATACAGTATAATAAGTTAATGAAAATGCAAATTTGCATATAAAAAACAAAAAATAAGAGAATTATAAATGAATTTTATAGTGATTATTAAAGAATTAACATCATAGCAGTTAATAGCTTTAAAAATAGTCTAGTCTTATAGTTAACTGCCTGAATATGACAAATTTTATATTACTATATATATAATTTTTGTGCCATTTTTTGCATCTTTTTTAGGCTTTGCAAAAGAAAATTATCATTATTCTTTAATTAGAAGAGTAATTAAGTTTTCTGCTAAGGAGTTGTTGATTGTTTATTATTATAAATTATGAATGACAGATTGATCTTTTAATATAATTCCGGAAGTGAATAAACAGAAATTTGAAATTTTTGATGATAAACTTTATCGTGTCATTAGCTACAATTATTATATTTTTTCTTATTTCCTGGTTGATGATAATGAAAATAAAGAAAATGATTTTGCATATTTTTACTTTGCTGATTACTATTTAAAATTTTAAACTTTAAAAAAACTTTGTATTTTTATAGATTATCTAAATTAAAAATTACAGAAAAATTTTTATATAGAATTTAAGATCTCATTTTTCAAACAATATTACAGTGGTACCTCGGATCACGAACGTCTCGGTTCACGAACAAATCGGTTTACGAACACCATTTGCGAACAAATTTTGCTTCGCTTTACGAACGATGCTTCGGTTCACGAACACACACGCATGGAGTGTATGGAGCGCACGTGACTCGCGGAGCACAAAACCCTGCGCACAGCCTCGCCCCCAGCAGCAATCCAGTTCGCCCAGCTCATATGGGTACAGTAAAGTTCCAACAAGTGTTGATATTTTAGTTTTTTTCTTTATTTAATTAAATTTATCCCTTATTATGGCTCCCAAAAAAGTTAAAAGTGTTAGTGAAGGTGGTGTTAAACATGCTTTCTTCTAATATTACTGTTATATTTATTTCCTTTCTGTATTATTTCCACACATAAAGCCATAACATGTTAAAAATTTTTTCTAGGACAAAAAACGTATTATTTGGATTTACATTAATTGCAATGGGAAAAATTGATTCGGATTACGAACTTTTCGGATCACGAACAGGATTAAAGAACGGATTGTGTTCGTGAACCGAGGTATCACTGTACTTTATCATCATATTTGTCTTTAAGTCAGCTACGAAAAAAATATTAGTTTAAGATAATATTCACGTAAAAATACGTTATCGCCAGTTGTTTAACCGATTATTCGACAAACTTGGTCTATCTTAACAGGACAAATAAATAATAAAAATGATATACGATATAATTTAAGAAATCGTTTCCTGTGTATATCTCTAGTATTTTCTCCACACTGTAATTGAATACTACTTCATTGTATTATAGACATAATATTGGCAACAAAAATAAGGATTAAAATGATAATCTGAAGTAATTTAGACCAATTATTCGGATGACTCAAAATAATTTCTATATTTTTAAAAAATCTTAGTGACATGTTGGCTTTCTACTTGTTCAACAGTATACTACATCAACATAACTGTTTTACACGTAGAAAGCCAACAGTATTGTCAGGATTTTTTATAAATATGCAAGATATTTTAAGTGAATATCCGAATTATCCTATTTTACCATAATATTAATCATGTACTTTAAGCTGAGCATATATATTTTTAAAATATTTTGAAATCTATATTTAAATGTTACAAATTTTCAAATTTTACATGATAATTACAACCGCAACTATATGATAATTTTAAAACGCGCAATTATATGAGAATAACAAATTTTCAAATGTGTTAAAGCGGTTTCACATAGCCAGAGATTTGCGAGAAGCGAGAAGAAACATGCGATTATTGTCGTTAAATATAAATTATTATATAATTTATATTACTAAATACAATATAATATAAATTAGACTCACAATATAAATAGACATTATAACAGTGACTATAATATAATATATAAATTATTGTAATCACTGTTGGAAAAAGTTTATCAAAGTATAGTGAAATTATGATTTATGCAAATTTGAAATAACATGAGCATGAGAAAAATTACCATACAAGAAAAACTACTACTGAGATAATTCTCATATAGATGATGCATCTGTTGGCAAGCAAACATTGTTTACAATTTCCAGTTCTTAGATATTTGTCATTTTGTTTATTCTGTCTCCATATTGCTTGTGTACTATATGTACAAATTATTTATTGCAAAATAATTGTACATTCCTGTACTTTTCAGGAACATAGTTAGGCTGTAAAGTGAGGTATGGGTGTATTGTAAGTATCAATATACATACAGGAATTAGAGTTTTTATTTAATAGGAAACACTTTTCTAAATAGGAAAATTCAGAATATTTTGCATTTATATAGAAATGCCTATTTTTCTATATAAATGCTAATCTTGATTTATATAATTTTCATTTATAATCAGTATTTTTACAGAACCAATCTTGTAAATAAAGGAATAGGTGTACATTATTTTACATCATTTTAATGTACTGTATAATAATTTATAAAATGCACATCAAAGTCAGAAACATATACTAATTTTTATTCACAATAAAATATTGTTTTATCAGCAATAGCATAATTTTAAATGATATATGATTATAATTTAAAATTATTATTATTTACTGTTTTTTGAGAAATTTCTTTTCTATGTCGACATGGTTTTCTTTAAAAATTTTTTTTAATGACAGTCATATTTTTTTGAATTCATAAATATCTGTTTCATTGATTATATTTTTCTATTTAGTAAATGGAACAGAATTAGGTCAACGATTAGAACGTTCACCTCCAATTGATGATCCTCGGGAAGCTAGAGCTAAATTAGCTGGACTTCATGCTGATACAAAATATCGTGTAACAATTCAAGCTAAAACAAGTAAGGGTGCAGGTGTCCCTTATTTTATAGAAACTAAAACAAACAAAAAAGCAGAAAGTGGTAAGTTTAAAAAAATGTTTTTAATATTATATATTTTAATAATTATAATTATATATTGAAATAAATTATATAACTTATTGTGATGATCTAAAAATTTTCTTATTTTAATATTGTTAGTTCATAACGCATTAGAAGTATAAAAATATTAGAAATATAAAAATATAATGTGCAACAGCATTTCATCTTAAGTAAGAGTTACATTCCTGGAAATATTATGTAAATCAATTTATTATATTATGCTCATGCATAAGCTGAGAAATCTCATAAAAAAAGAATTTTTATAAAGAGAGTCATTATATCTTATATATAGGTCAATCAAAAATTTTAAAAATTTTCGTATTATCATAAAATTCATCAGCTCAATCACTGCACATCTTTCTTGTGCCTTCATGCCATCTATACAATCCACCATATTCCTGAGATCAATATATTACTGAATGTTAGGATATTTTAATAAGTACTACTTGTACATAACAGAAACAACATATAAGATGTAGAAACAGTTTTGATGGGACAGAAGACATTCAATGGTAAGCGTTTCACCTGGAAGTAGTCTAAAGCAGGAAGGGGGCGAAGTACACAAAAATATTAATAAGGGATTACACAGACTTAGATCAAGGGCCGCACATGAGCGCACTGAAATATGTTAACTTCATTGATGTCATCTTAACACTCCTCTATTGAAGTGTGCTCTGCAATTGCTTGTTAAGCTTGCCTTCTTCCAACTTCATCATGCTAACACAACTGATATGCTTAGATTTACTTAATGCTTTCATTAATATATCGGCCATCATTAAGTCTGTTTTTAGATATTGAACATCTATTTCCTTGTTTTCCACTAATTCTCTAATGAAATGATAACTTATATCAATATGTTTGCTTCTCTTGTGGAAGACATCGTTTTTGGATAATTGTACTGCACTCTGATTTTCACAATATACTGTAATTAGGTCTTTTACGAATTTTTCGAATTTCAAGTGCATCAAAAGTCTTTTTATATATATAATTTCACGACTGATTTCTGCAAGTGCTATATACTCTTCTTCCATAGTTGATAGAGCAACAGATGTTTGTTTCTTTGACATCCAGCTGATTGGTCCATTAGCCAGTATAATAACGTTACCTCTACATGACTTCCTGTCGTCGATACTTCCTGCCCAATCTGAATCAGTATATGCTATAAGGTTATCTTTGTTTTTGACATAGTTAATAGTATAATGCAGTGTTCCTTTTAAGTATTTTAGAACTCTTTTGGCCAATAACCAGTGCATTCTTCCAGGATTATTAGAGAATTGACTCAATGTGCTAGCTGCAAAAGCTATATCTAGATGAGTCACATTCGCAAGATAAACAAGTCCACCAATCAGTTCTCTATATGGTAATTTAAAATTGTATGTTTTTACCTGATATTTACTGGTGGTTGAAAATGAGTACCTCGAATAAGAAGTGATTCCAAATTAACTAAAACCATCATTATTTGTTCTCTGCTAACTTCTCCTCCAGTCAAATGTTGAAATTCTCTCTAAAAATTTTTCAAAATTATTTTGTCTAAATAAATTTAAATCATAATTAATAATTAAAATTTTTATGATAATTACCATATAATAATATATATTTTTATAAATCGTCATTATTATAGAACATATATATGCATGGATCAGCCATCGTACATTTTCCTCCTATACTAGTAATATAACCATCGATCTTTTTATACCATTCGCGACCAGATTGCTTTAATCCATATAAAGGTTTTTGCAATTTACAAATTTTTGACTCTTCTCCATATTTAACGAACATTTCAGGTTGTTTGATGTAAATTTCATCGGAGAGATCACCTTGTACATATGCTGTCACCACATCCATCTGATGAATGTACATCTCTTCATTTACCGATGTGGCAAGTAATGTTCTAACAGATTCATATCTAGCAACAGGTGCGAATATTTCGTCATAATCAACTCCATGACGTTGAGTGTGTCCACGTACGACTAATCTTGCTTTCAATTTTTCTACATTACCTTGTTGGTCATATTTTGTTTTAAAAACCCAACGATTTGTCAAAACTTGTTTATCTTTTGGACGTGGTACAAGAATCCATGTTTTATTTTCTATGAGGCTATTATATTCACTTTCCATGGCGGTTAGTCACGAATCACAGTCGCTATGGTTTAACATTACAGAAATAGATTCAGGATCTGGAGTTCTTGTATCATCTGGTTTGCATATTTCCCTTGGTTTACCATATTCTTTCTTAGGTCTGCCAGGCCGACAAGTCTTTATCAATTTTGGGTGTCCTCTTCCTCTTTGAGGTTCTCTGTCTTCGCCATTAGGAGTTTCAGTTGTAAATTTTTCCACACCTGAATCTTCTCTATCAAAATCATAAATGTTTTCTTGTGCATTGGGAGATTGTGCCAATCGTAGTTTGGCTGATTCACTCATATCTGTTTTGATATCTCCTGGTATAGTTAGAATGTCGTTTGTCGATATATCGTTTGAATTTAATTTTTCGAATAATTTAATGTCTCTAGCTTTGATTACAGTTTTTGTTCCAGGTTTCCAAAGTTGATACGCTTTCGATTCGTCAGAATAGCCAATTAGAACGTACTGATCACCTTTTGATTGAAATTTCCCTCTTTTCTGCATTTTGTTTAATACTATTGCTTTAGCTCCAATGATCTTGAAGTAACCAACATACGGTTTATGTCCTGACAGCATTTCAAAGCGTGTCTTTCCATTCAATGCTTTGGTTACGCATCTATTTCAAATATAATAATAATAATAATAATAATAATAATGTTTTATTGTATGAATAAAAAATATTCGTTACAAGGGGGACAAAATTAAATAAGTTAGTATAAATTACATATGTTGTATATCTTCATCTTTCCATCTCGACAATAGTGCGATTTTTGCATTCGGCTACCCCGTTTTGTTGCGGCGTGAATTCTACGGTTAATTGATGAAGAATTCCTTCTTCCTTTAGAAACTTTTTGAAAGCGTTTGATAAATATTCTTTACCATTATCTGTTCGAAGTTTCTTAATTAATCTACCTGTTTGTTTTTCTACTTTTCTTTTGTAATTCTTGAATGCTTCGAAAACGTCTGAGCGATTGCGCAACATGACTGTTTCCATGTAGCGTGAATAGTCATCCGTGAAAGTCACAAAATATTTTGCACCACCAATAGAATTAGTACTCATTGGACTATAAATATTGTATAATTTCATCCCACTTCTTATTATGAGTAAATAAATTCAACACAATTTTAAAAGTGGAATATACAGTATATTTTAATAAACTTGTAGATCTTTCAGCTTGATGTTCTTACTAAGTTTTACGTTCGAATTCTTATACGTTATGTATGATTTGCTGAAGATGGTTTAATAAAGCTGAAAGATCTACAAGTTTAGTAAAATATACTGTATTTTCACTTTTTAAAATTGTGCTGAATTTATTACTCAGACTACAAATATCTGAATGGATTAAGCCTAATACAATTTTTTCACGGTGTGCACTATTTCTTAAAGGTAACACATGTATTTTACATTTAGCTCATATCTCACAATCAAATTCATCAGACTTTGCAGAAAACGTTCATACCGTCGACCATCTGTTTCATTTTCATTTTTCTAAGATCATTGATATTTACGTGTCCATATCTTAAATGCCATTTTAATAGACTTCTTTCGTCATTTGCAATCATCACTTGATCTTTCTTTTCTTCTACAACGTATAATTGATTATGCTTAACAGCTGTCAAAATAATTGAACCATTCTTTCGTTTTATATATGCACGATTCCTAACAAAGGTAACAGAATAACCCCTTTGTGTAACGGCTGGCACTGATAATAGTTATTACATAGTTCTGGTACATACATGACGATTTTATCACATCCTTTGGACTTTAGATTCAACTGTACGTTACCTGATCCAGTTGATTTAACAAAGTGTTCACCTGCTGTGTATATTTTTGTTTCTACGTCATTGGTGAAGGTTTCAAATTTGTGTTTATCATTACACATAAGTTTTGTAGCTTTGCTATCAAAACACCATACATTTAATTTCGCTGTTAATTCTGTATTATAAGCATTAGCTGTCAATACATTTGCATTTGACGTTTTACCGTGAATCTGTTTTGATCTGCATTCACAGCTTTTATGTCCAGTCTTGCCACAATTGAAACACTTCCCACGAAATCTATGTAAATTTGTTTTTGTGTTGTTTATTATATTCGGTCGAGATTGTTTTTCTCGATCTAAGTTCAGCAATAAAGCTTCGTTTTTCTTTTCATCGTCAACCGATCTTACTTCTCTATCGTTTTGTCTGGCTTCCTCTTCCTTTAATTTTATCATAAGCACTTCGAGTGTCAGCATATCATCTCTAGATTCAATGGCTACACTAAAATTGTTGTATTCCGTCATCAAAGATCCAAGTAACATTATTGACAATAACTCGTTTGGAATTATTATACCTGCTTCTTCAAGTCGTTCGACTTTATTCGTAAATTCGTTTACATATTGCGTCATTGTCACATTTGGTTTCTTTTCCATTCTCATTAATTGCTTATATAATATCACTTTTCTTACGTGATCTCTGGACTTGAATATTCCTTTGAGAATATCCCAAGCCATTTTAGAGGTTTTGGCTTTCTTGATATAACCTAACTGACTGTGCAAAATGCTGAGATTAATCAAAGCCAATCCTTTTGAGTCTTTCTTCGTCCATTCTTCTGCTTTTTCGATCGGTTTAATTTCTTTACTGTCGACAAATGGCCACAAATCATTATATATTAATATACTTTTCATTTGGACCTTCCACAATTTGTAATTGTTCTCGTTTAGCTTTTCGACGTTCGAAAGAAAATTTGTCAATGCCATCTTGATTAATTGTTAAAAGCTTTACTCACCTACTTGAAAGTTTTAGATTTCGTTGTCTTCGCTTCTGATCCCTCCTGGGCCCATAACCTGTTAGGATATTTTAATAAGTACTACTTGTACATAACAGAAACAACATATAAGATGTAGAAACAGTTTTGATGGGACGGAAGACATTCGATGGTAAGCATTTTACCTGGACATAGTCTACAGCAGGAAGGGGGCGAAGTACACAAAAATATTAATAAGGGATTACACAGATTTAGATTAAGGGCCGTGCATGAGTGCACTGAAATATGTTAACTTCATTGATGTCATCTTAACAGTGAATAAGGATCTCATTTATACATAAAGATCCCAAATAGAATTGAATATTTATAAATATTTATTTCTAATAAATATATATTTCGTAATTCTATTAAAAATGCATATATTATTATTTCTTACTTTCAATTTCTTCTTTACAATTTTTAATTATCAATATGTTATTAAAAATATATTGATGTCTGTGATCATAAATCAATATTTACTTACGGGATTATGCAATCCAAATTAACCTAACTAGCCAAATTTCCCCTAGTGATTTATTTTTGAAATATCTGCCAATTTTAATAATTAATTAATTTATACTATAGTGCTACCATCTGCAATGTTGACACTACAGTATAAATTAATTCTTTATTAAAATTGGCAGTTATTTCAAAAATAATTGCTAGGTAAATTTGGCTAGTTAGGTTTGTAGATGTAGGAAAGGGGGGCATTACACAGCCCTAGCACTGCGACCACCAATGATCTATTGTGCACCCCCAACAGGATCATCCCATCATCCCAGTTTTAATCACAAAAAACCATATCTTCTTTAATGGGACTGTAGAAAGATCTTCTGGTGCAAGAAAATGCATCCCAAGATCATGCTTTAGCCCTGAAAGAGCCACACATTCACATAGAATGTGAAGAGGAGTTTCATTTCATTCTTGGCATTCCCTACAATTGAGACTATTAACAATCACAATTAAGTGAAGATGCCTTCTAAGATGACAGTGCCCTATAAGGAGTCCTATAATAATCCTAACTTCATTTTTATGCAGTGAAAGCAACTCTTTAGTTCTCTGTACAGAAGAACCTAAAATGAGAGCTTTTGCATGCCTAAGTCCAGGAGTAGATCTCCAGTGAATGAGGTGCTGAGCTATCAACCAGTCCCTGAAAACCTGCCCAAATTCTTCAAATCTGATGCCCAGGGCATGCTCAGGTCCAATAAAGGGACGAGAAGCCCTTCCTTGGCCAGCCCATCCCCAACCTCATTGCCCTCAATCCCTTTGTGCCCTGGTACCCAAACAAGTTGATTCTGGTAGCCAGTTCCTCAATGAGAAGATGAAGACAACAATCCCTGATTGTATTATTATATCCCCTATATAGGGACATATGTCATTGAAATATCTCCTATCAAGTTAATCTTGATAAGGAATATGTTAATAAACACATTTATATCCTATCTGATAGTCAGGCTGCTCTTAAAGCTCTTGATAGTTCCACTTTACTTCTAAGAAGCTTAGAAGTAAAATGGTCCCATAGATTTGAAGGGCTTAAAAATATTTATAGTCCACCTAATATTTGACTGATCGATCACCCTCCTAACTAGTCCCCAATCCTCCTCCTTCACATGATAAACACGTCCATCGAAGTCAGATTGTTCCTGTAAACAGGATGAACCCTCAAATCAAAGTAGATCCATGAAAGTGTACTTGAAAGAGTTCTTTTAAAGACTCCTTGCAAGTACTAGTCATTCTGCCATCCAGCAACCTGAGAGTACCAACATTGCAAAAATTTCCTCTAGACATTATCTTCACTAGTCTGGATACATCTGGTATATCCTCAATTCCCTGACAATATCTTTTCTTATCTTTCACCTCTGATGGCTTTATTATAACAAGTGAGAACACTTCTATATGTGTTCCAATCACCTGTCCTCACCTTTCTGATGGCTTTATTATAACAAGTGAGAACACTTCTATATGTGTTCCAATCACCTGTCCTTTTAGCTTATTAAAAAGCCTTCTTACTTTAAGTCTAAGACTGCCCAGCTTTCATTACATCAAGGAACCTGCCTTGATGAGCCAGCAGTTCTGACTGGACAATTTTGATGATAGAGAATTGCCTGTTGAATCTGGTTAACAGTCATCTCTGAATCCACCCCGAGCAAAATCTGCCATGTATACCCAAGGTTAAACTTTAAAGTCTACTCTAAATCAAACCCAATTAATCCTCCTCAGTCTCTGTTATGTTACTTGATGAGGTACTATACTCTGTAAATTGAAGCAAATATATCTGTGATCCAATGAAAATGGCTCACCAGATATATGCCAATTCTCAATTAGGTCAGAAATATTCTGAGTCCCTAATGTTAGGTCAATGACCTCCCTTCTGTTAACAACAACAGAGATAGGTTCATTGCCCTTATTTAAAACAAAGAGATTAGTATCCGTCAGAAACTCCAATAAATATTCCCCCCTTCTGTTGATGTCATTGCTACCCCAAACCACATGATGAGAATTAACATCAACACCCACCAACAAATCAAAATAATTCTTTTGACAGAACTCCACCAAAAGCACAAATTCAGGTGTTGGTGGTAGTTTGTCCTTATCATAAGGGAAATATGCAGAGGAACCTATAAGATCCCTACTAACACCATCCTCATCTAGCTTCACCCGAACAGTGGTAATATCCCTAGAACATAAACCCCAAATGGGTGAAACATTAATGTTATTCCTAATAAAAACACATGTCCGAGGACCACTATCAGAAGTAAAAGTAAATAACTTCACCTTTTTTAAAGTTAAGTCCACATACTTGGCCCTCATATTTCCATAGCTTTTGAATATGAGTGAGGTCATAACAGCCCTTTATAAGCAGCCATCCTAAAAGGGCAAAAGCAGCTCGGGAGTGCTAAGGTTGATTAGGATCACCCTCAGATCCATGAAACTAAAGGTGCCTAAGATGGGCAAACTTCCATGCCCCCCTCTGAAGGTTGGGTACCTGAAGGTCCAGGGGCACTTCTGGAATCCCGATCCTCAGGGCTCGCTGACAGAACTAGTTTGTGCCCCTTTGCAGGGGCAAACACCAAAGCTATCAGTCATCCAGACTTGGAATTAGGATCCAAAAGCAACTTAAAGATCCCTTCATCGATTCCAGAAGAGAGCCTTAAAATTGGCCCTTTGATGGCCTTAGCCGAAGCAAGATCAACCATCATAATGATGCGCTGATTCACATTCTTGCTTCAACCCAGGATCCTCCAGTTGTCAGTTTTGAGTCCCAGATTGTAGGTTCTGAGTTGAGCCAAAAATTTATTTGTCAATGTGTGTGGATATCCACAGTGCAGGATGCCACTTTCGTTGGCTTGGGAAAGTCTTTCACAGGAATAACCTTTAAGTGAGTTCCCTGCCCAAGAGGACACCCATCCAAGAGTTGGATGAGCCACTGTCAAGTGTCTCAATGATTGCACCATTGTCCAAGATCTAGCCCCTGAGCATTGGTAGAAGTTTGCCCAAACGAGTTCCATTTATTCTGCTCAGGATCTTCCCTTATAGAAGATTGACATCATCAACCACTGTCTTGGATTCTGGATAGTCCTCCTTGATAATGGCCATCCGAAGTGAAATCAATACTTCAGAGTATAATCCTGGCTGAGACCCCAGTGTCCTTTTTGCAGGCCTATCTCCCCAGAAGAGAGGGTAGAAACTGCAGATCTGGTCCACTTATTGGCACCAGGGGTACCAACAGGAGAATCAGACGAAGCTAGTTGAGAAGTGTGACTTGGTAGCTGAGAACCACCGGTACCAGCAGCTTCCCTCCTAGCCCTCTTCCATTTTCTCCTAGCCGCTCCAAACATACGTGCCCATCACAGACTAGGTTTACTCATGGGAGATGAAAAGTAGAGGCAAACTGTTCCACCATCCCTCCGGCCTGGGATATATTGGTAACCCCAGCCCATTAACAGGTAAACCAGAACCACCAATCCCACAGTGGGGTAGAGAAGCAGTCCCCTGAAAAAAATTGTTTTTGTCATCCATACAACAAAGACTTATTGGAAACAAATGGAATCATCACCTGGTTATCCTCCAGTACAGGTGGAAGGCTGACTATGACAAGTTTTCACCAAGTGCTCTGAAGGGATTGTTCAGAACATTGCATCTTTAACTACCCCAGTGCCACTCAACTCTCAGCATGATACCTGACACATTAGTTTGGGTAGTAGTGCTCCCTTGGGTCTGGTCTCTTTCCTTTGACCTGTCCGGCATGGGAGACTCTACCAGTAGCAAAGCTATTTCCGGATAGCTCTCAGGGTCATTGGAACATGCAAGCCTCCCTCATCACAACAAAATAGAGATGCCAGTGAGGGAGCTAGTTAGATTTATTTTGATGTCTGTGAATTTTCATATTTAAATACAGTGACTGTTCAACTTATTTCAAATAACATTATTTTCAGATTTGTTACTATTTTTATAAAAAATTTTAAATTTTGTTTTTTAAAAAATTAAATGAAAATTATCTAGCTTATTTATGTATCTTCATTGTGTCAAAATTGTTAATTACAACAGTTTTTTTAACTAATCTCAAAAGTGAGCATAAAGAGCAGGATAATCGACACAGACAGACTTTAGTATGAGTATATTTAGTATAAAGTCTGTATTTATCAATTATCCTGCTTTTTGTGCTCATTTTTGATATTGTTTAAGTATGGAGTATCATGTTTCGAATCTTAATAAGTTTTATTAACTGTTATAATTAATAATTCTGTTCATTATTTACTTTATTTATCTTCTTTATTTCATTTTTAATTTATGATAGTAAATAATAAAGAATGATATACAGAATATATTAGTGATTGTATTTCCCAAACTTTTTGCTTTCTCAAGATTCAGGAATTCCCGAATTAGTAATTAATTTATTTCTCAAGATTTCAGATTTCTTCTTGGAAAATCTTGAGATTCTAAAAAAATGTTTACTTAAAAAATGCCTGTTTTTAATAAGGATAAAAATAAAATGAGGCAGAATAAATTGTGCAAAATGAAAACAAATAGATTATTAGTTAATTTCTAGCACTTACTCTGGGTTGAGTAATTCATTTTCTTTTTCAAATGATCGTTTTTTTAACTTGCAAACGTTTTCGGTACTCTTTACCAATATCAGGCTTCTAATCGTTCTTCTAGAACTACTATTCTAAGAACAATTAGAAGCCTGACGATGGTAAAGAATACCGAAAACGTTTGCAAGTTAAAAAAAAAACGATCATTTGAAAAAGAAAATGAATTACTCAACCCGCAGTAAGTGCTAGAAATTAACTAATAATCCAGTAAAAGAGTTTAAGCTGTGTTCTATTTAAGCATAATGAAAACAAATAATAATAGACTGTTTTATATTTGTATTTAATTTAATCTTTTAATTATATTGAAAAATAGATTATATTTCGATAACATTGGAAAAATAATCATATTTATTTTACAATTACTGACAGTTTTTATTAAAATAGCTTTTCAACACACACAAACAGTCTATTTGTTTATCTGCTAAATTAATCCTGTGTTTGGATACAAAAATTCCATTTCTAGAATTTAATCTATAAGATTGGTTATTTTTTACAAGTTACTTACTATATTTAGATTAGGGGTGGGCAACCTCTCTCCCGCGGGCCACATTATTTTATTATATCTAATACCAACACTATGTATACTTACATACCTGTATCTTCTCTTTTTTAAATAAATACTTTTATTATCAATTGTTTTTGTGGTACCTTCTCTTTTTAAATAAATACTATTATCATCAATTGCTGTTGTTTTGGCCTGTGCCCACCATAAATTTTTCTATACAGTCCCCTACAAAAAAAAGGTTGCCCATCTCTGATTTAGACCAATGGTGTTCAACCTTTTTCACTAATCAAGCTACATTTCTATACTAAGTTATTCAGCAATCTACTCTCTTATATAGATCATGTTCCCTCAACCTGATATCTGATTACATACAAATATGCAATTAAATGTGTTCATTCACTTTAGAGGACCCACTCTCCCAACCCTAAAAACTTTATTTGTATAGTGTAACCTTGTTATTTCGAACCTCTTTATCTCGAAACCCTCGATATGTCGAAAAAAAATTTTTTCTGTGCACTTTCAGCATTAAACCAATGTAATTTCAATAGTTATCTCGAAGTTTTTTCTTCAAAACTCTTGTTATCTCGAATTAATTTATAATTTTTGTGCTAGAGAAATTAAAAATACAGAATTTTTCCTCGCTTTCGGAGTCTAAACAAAGGATTTAAATTTAACAAAAGAACGTAAATGTGCTACCGATAACCGGAACAGGAACTTTTTTGCGCATGCTTGGAATACTGAACATGCTGTATAGTAGTTTCATTTTCTAAGTTTCATTTATAATTGATGATAGGTTTTTGTCAATATGATCATGTTTATTCAGTGATATTTTCAACCTTTGATTTAAAGATGCAGGAATATTTAGATGCTAATTTTCATGGAAAAAAGATGTCTTATACAGTATTAAAAATTATGGTGTGTAAATAAATTCAGCACAATTTTAAAAGTGGAAAATACAGTATATTTTAGTAAACTTGTAGATCTTTCAGCTTTATTAAGCCATCTTCAGCAAATCATACATAACGTATAAGAATTCGAACGTAAAACTTAGTAAGAACATAATTTGAATTTAAAAAAATTATAATATAACATTGTATAAATATATTTCTATATTAAAAATATTAATAAAATAAATAATAAAATATAATAAAAATATTTAGTCGTT